>WSYH01008162.1:0-30229 GCA_036426205.1 Ascaphus truei | reverse complement strand
GTGTGTGTGTGTGTGTGTGTGTGTGTGTGTGTCAGAAGTTAGCTTTTTTATTTTATTTGGAGTAACAATTAATATTATAAGACTTACTTTTGAGAGTTCTCTCTCCCTCAGGTCTCAATCCAGATTTAAACAGATTCCTTGAGTTTAACATAGATGTAAAAATAAGATGACAACCTAAGGCAGATGAGGTAGAGAATGAATGGCAGAGGGAATAGTAAATACACACAGGGCAATAAATGGATGAATAGGATAGTATGGGCGGTGGGGGTGGACAGGCAAAGTGATACATTGTAAAATTGACAGAGATGGGGAGAAATATTTATAATTCTGATGGTATGTAGGAAACTTCATACCAGTATTGAGACGTTTTTTTTGAGTCAGTGTAATTTTGAGGATTTGTCTTTTTTTAAATCATTTGTAGCAAATACAAATGCCAGTTTTGGGTACATTCGCTTATCTCAGACATGTCTGCCTTTCCCTATTTTCTCTTAGCATACAATGCTTCCACTGCAGCCAGGGATTCTGGGTAATGACATGCGAATGAGCCCTCTGTGTCACCTTTTACTTGTCATTTAGGGAATGATCTGGTCGTGGGAAGTGTTGTCCCACTGGAGTGCAGCACCTTCCTTCTTAATGGTGTTAATGTATGTTTTCACCATAAAGAAGGAAGATACTGCACTCCAGTGGGATATCACTGCTCACAGCCGGATCATTCTATAAATGGATTAAAAATCCAAATCCTCAAAGGTATGTTTAAATTCACTCAAGAACGGATAACATTTGAACTAAAATGACAACTCTGTTTCAGACTCAAAAAGGAAATTAATACTGATATTGGCGTTCTTACAATCAGAATGTATTTTAATGATATTCCCTGTCTCTCTATTTATTTAACAATGTATCCCCTTCTCCGATACCACCCCCCCCCTCCCTTTTCATACTTCTGAAAGGTGCTTGGTCCTACATGCGCTCCACATTTCTCACTATCCCTTTCATCTTTTATTGCCCTGTCTGTGTATTTACTAATTTACTATCTCCTCTCCAATTTTTTCTCTACCTCATCTCCCTTAAATTGTTATCTGAAATGTTATATCTGAAGGGGAGGGAGGACTCTTGAAAGTGTGTCTTATAATATCAATTGTTAGTCCAAATAAAGGATATCGCCTAATACTGAAAGACTCAAATAAGAATAAAAGGGCTTTGTACAGGTGCGCCAACGAGTATTTTACAACTTGTCTTAAACTTGCAAAATCTGGGGCTATCACCAACAGGCGCCAGGTACATGCTGCAAACATTTCAGTGACATTTCTGCAGAGACTAATTGCCTATCGGATTAACACAGCAGGGGTCCCTGGCAGTCCCATTCAGTTTGAATGGGACTGGCAGGGACAACCGCTGTTAATCCGATGGGCCATTAGTCTGTCTGCAGAAATGTCACTGAAATGTTCTAGCATGTACTCAGCATGTACTCAGGGTGTACCCAGCATGTACCTGGGTCTTGTTGGTGATTGCCCCAGATTTGTTTTAGAATACTCGTCTGCACTACAGTATGTCATCTTTAAAAAAAAAAAAATAATAATAATTATAATACCCTCTAGCAAAAAATGATTTATGCAGATTTCCGCTGTCCGATAACAGCTGTGCCTTGCACATGGGGATGGATGTACCAGGACAACTAAGCTATGTTACTCCTTTATCACATTCATACCACTTGCAAAACATCCCAGTTATTAGATATGGTAATCCTTACAATAAACCAATATAAAGAAGCTCAAGGAGGCTTTAAACAATAATCAATTATGATTTGTATGGAAAATCTATCAAATATACATCTGCTTTTGAGTGCCCTGGGTAGCTAAACAGACAACACTTCTCCTAGTTTAAAAAAAAACCTGTATATTGTAACCTTTTCTTTGTGCCTACCATTAATATTTGGTTATACGGTTTTCTAAATGTCAACTTGGAGTATGTGTCATTCCTCTTCTTTCAAATTAAAGACCATCTTTGAAAAAACGAGGGGGAGTGTCAACTAAAACATTTTTTGTGTTCTAAATCTGTTAGCTGCAATAAAAATCAATGAGCTTTTGTGTTAAGTGAACATGTAGAATTTGTATATTACCATAAACTATTTTCAATGTTAAAACGCTGCTTTAATTTAGCAGTGCAGATCACATTGGTTTTGTAGAAATACCAGGCTTTATTCCATTATGGGTTTGTCATACCTGCTCACCATCTGCGATTTTGTAACCTACTGTATACAATGGATTTACTACACTTGCTTAGAGCTGTATGCTGTGTTTACAGTTAAACCAACTTTCCCCACATCTTGTTGATCCTCCAAGTGGCAATGTGAGAGCATTGCGATTAGTGCCTGTAGCCCAAAGTGATTTTTGTCTCTTGGCACAAAGAAAGTCTCTCTTCTAGTAACTGAAATGGACACGTGACACACGTTCAGACATTGAAAAGATAACTAGCTCCCTGTTTTTAAAACTATGGTATACTTTTTGTTTGCAGCGTTCTACATATGAGGATCACCTTTTGGTAGTGACTATTTTGTAAAGTGGAATGAATGTCTTTTTATGTCGGTTGTATTGATATATACCTAGCACTCAAAAGAGGACAGTGGGCAAACAATATGTAAGAAAATGATGTTCTATTGTAAGTCATACAACAACTGGTTACAGGATATTCACAAGTACAAGTTAGCAAACCCCACACATGAATAATGTCAATGTACTCGATAGTCATTCAGTGTAACGTGCATTTCTTCTTTAAGGGTAATAGGACCCCATATATATCCTGATGAGGATATCAAATTCCAAACCTTAACTATTCAAATAAAAATACTTTGGTACTTCCCTGATGTTTGACAAGTTATTACAAAGTAGAATCAAAAATGCAAAAAAAAACTAATGCAGAGCTTATACTACCTGCTACCACGCACACTCCTGCAGCCCCAGCGATCTGTGCACTTGGCTGCAGGAGATTAAGGAGGCAATTCAGGGGGGGGGGGGGGGACTGATGCTTCACGAAGCTGATTCGCCCTCATTGGCTGAACTAGCTGACGTCACGCGTCAGTCGCCTGAGAAGACAATTTATTATCTTCTCAAAACATTTTCGCGTCAACACACTACGTCGCCAGCTGGCACTTGGCTAACTACTATAGCCAAGTACTGAATAGTGCCTGATGTGCTTGTGCACGCAAGCTTGACACGTAGCAACGCTGCCACTATAAGCTCGGCCTAAGTTTGTGATAAAACTTGCTGTTTTCTTGTGGTATCAGCATCTGCTGGATGTGGACGTACCACAGTTTGACATTTGTGGGAATGAGCCAGAAGAAGAGCCGATAGGTCTCAAACGTTTGCTCCTCTGTACCAGGTATTTTTGTTCTTGAAACCTTTTTTTGTTTAGGTATTTGAGTGTTTCTTGATAACACAGTGTTATCTTAATAGTAAGATGTTCCTTTATAGACCTGACACCTATTATTGTATTTCTCAATCTATGCCTAGAAGGCACACTTAGTTCCTGCACCCCGTTATATCACACCTAGTGCCTGTGCTTTTTTTTGTATTATGCTTCTTTCAATTCTTCCCATGCGCACCTGTGTGATATTTGACACTACATATTTCCCACTTTTGAGTGCTGGTATATGTGGTTCAGTATTTATCTTTACATAAGGAATTTAGTTATTCTTTTAATGGTATATGTTTGAGATTGTATATCCTCATCGGGATCTTTATGGTGTCCTATTACCTCTATAGAAGAAATGCACATTATACCTAATGGCTATTTAGTACAGTGAGGTAATTGAAGTGTGGAGTTTGCTTATTTCTACTTGTGAATATCTTGTAACCAGTTTTTGTATGACTTGCAATATAACATGATTTTCTTACATATTGTTTGCTCTCTGTCAGCTTTTTGAGTACTGGGTATATATCAATATAACTGTACACATTTGCTCCACTTTTGGGGAGGTCAGTTTTTTCCGTGCACTTCGCTAAGATTGTAATAATCGCAGAAATGTATCCAATGGTTGTGCTTTCTGACCCAACAATAAACCCACCGTCGTTTTTTTTTTTTTTTTTTTTTTTTTTTTTTTTTTTTAGCTTGCAATGACTCATCCAAGCCACCACTTAAATTTTGGGATGAATCCTGACCACGCGCGAAACTCTCTTTCCAATTGCGGAATAAGGCAGCCGAAATATGGAGACCGAAAAGTTCACCATGTACACATGCGGAAAAAGGGTACGTTATTAAATTAATTTCAGGAAAAAACGGTGATCACAAGGTAAAAACATTGCACGGTAAAATCCTGGACTTCCCTTTTGATCATCCATAGCGGTGTGCCTTTTATCACAATGGTAACCTCTCCAAAATGAGTTACTTTAAGAAAATGACAGTCTCAACTTTTACATTGCATGTAACATTTTGGTACATAAGTTTGCTTTTTCCTCCTGCATCTCCAAGGAATATATTTTTTTAGTACGAGTTTATACCCGCTATTTTTTTTTTTTTTTTTTTTTAGCCTTGATATTTTTATTTACCATGAATGTTCCCATATTTCCCTTTTATTGCCGAACAGGTATCGTAAAAAAAAGGAAGCGAGTGCATCGATTCAATAATAATTTGTGGAGAATCTGGACTAGCAGTAATTATGACTACTTTGTTGCACTTGTCCAAATGAATTTGTAACCAAGTACTAGAAGTTCTACATTTTTGAAGAGCTTTGTATTATATGATTGGGTGAAGCAGATATAATTGCTCTTCATGTTAACACTAGTAAAGGAGCAGAGTTGAGCCATAAATCTCAGCCTATCTAGTTTTTACAAGGCCATGATTTGAAAATGCTCTTATATTTTTATGAGTGTAGGCTCCTAACACAATCGATTTAAGACATTTTTCATGTGTTTCTCGATGAACTTTACTGCTCGCCAATTTATAACTGGTTAATTTATTCTTTTTATTTTGCGTGGAAACAGGCATAAATACTCTGATAAATATTATGTCTCGTCTGGGGCAAGATGATCCAAGCCCTTCCAGGTAAGAAAGATTCCATTATAATATATTTTTTACAAGTAGTTTGGAGTGGCTGAATTTGAAAAGTTGCTATGTTTCTCTTATGAACATGGTAATGAATACAAATAGGAAGACAACCCAAATGGAGAACATGCTGTATCTTGGTTTGATTGTACAGTAATTATGAAATGAACAATCTGTATATATGGGGGAAGGCTCAACAATGGTACTATATGCTACTTTTTTTTTTCCCTCCCACCCCTCCCCCCTTAAAAACTTACCTTAACATGACTTTTGACAAACAACTTTTGTTGAACGGTGCACACAGATTAATGACCTCATCTTTAATGAAGAAGGTTGAATGCCGGTTGTATTCTCAAGTTAGTAAAAACTAACTCGCCCTTATATTTGTGCGAGAGGTCAGCGAGTGCCTTGATTGCTTACAGAAGCTTGGCACTCTGCTAGCATAGATGATTACAGACTATAGAAAGGCTGGATACACATCTTATCTGCCTTTTCCCGATTTACCAATGAAATAATTGGGGAGGGCCTCTTGGAATGGCTAGAGCCTGTAACTTGGGTGTTTCTGCAGCTTTGTAAATCAACAGATGTAATTCTCTGAAAGTGAGAGAGTATGGAGCATTTTTTCTTTAAGCAGGGGGACGGGGAGGGGGTAAATAAATGCCCCAAAATAAATAAAAATAGAAGGATGCAAAATGGGAAGTTCTCCACTTAACAAACATCTTGGGGGGCAGGGATAATATCACAAAAGAAAGGAAACAAAGATGATCACAGAATAGTGAAAAAATAAATACACAAATGTGTATATGCATATTATTCCTTGTTCTGTGAACATCTTTTGCTTCCTTTTTGGATTTCTTTTAGGGCATTTAGGTTTTTTTTAGGTAAATATTTTAGTGCACTCTTCTGCTGTTATCCCATGCTTAATATTCTTACAATGGATCCATAAAGAAGGCTGTGAACTGCACTAATTTCCAGCTCCCTCATGCCTAAAGCCTGACAATCAATGTGACCTTCTCTTTGTGTCCAGTAGCTGACCTATGAAAAGTACTTTAAGTGAAACCATATTGAGTGCTCCTGTCAGCATCCCAGCATTATTTTATGTTTTCTTTATTTCCACATGGTTCAGTACTTTATAGGAAAGTGAAGTATTTAAAATGTTGATTCCAGTATACAGGGGAGATTCAGAAGTGAGCATGTCACTGTATTCCCTATTTTGTGTGCTACAGAGAAGCCTGACTGAGCTTGTTTTTTTTGTAGGATCAACCACAACGAGCGTCTGGAGTTTTTAGGGGATGCTGTTGTTGAATTTTTAACAAGGTAACTAATCCTAAACGTGTACCCCACAGTTATCTGGGTTTATTTACAGTTTGTTCCAAAGAGTTCTGTGTGCGAGTGATTGTTTAAAACAAATGCATGTATTTCAGTGCATTTACCATATATAAAGGATATAGCACATTAAATTTCATGGTGCATGTTTTATTAGGACATTGGCAGTTCAAGGGCACCACACGATTTAAAATGATGTTCAAAATATACGTTGCGGGGATGGGGGGGGGGGGAACACACGACGGAGTAGTATTGATCATATATTTGGAAAGAATTAAATTCGAATGTGCCTCCCCACTTATCCCCATGTATTAAATGTACAATAATATTGAACTATTTAGCCATGTAATACCATCTGGAACTTTTTTTTAGTATGGTTTCAGAATTTAGGACACGTTTAATAGCAATGCTTTTAGGCTAGACAGGCTAACCTTGGAAAGCATGGTAAGAAATATGACAGTATATATAATACTTTGTTTTTGTTTGTTGCTGATATACAACTGAGCAAAGAGTACTGCAGAAATTCCGAAAGTGCAATTTTTAGGGCTGATTTATGAAACTGTTCTTAAACACTCACAAACAGGCTGGGAAAGCAAAAAAGTTTGGATGCCCGTATTTCTCCATAATAGGAAACCAATAGTTTCACAATGAAGAATTGAAGGGCAAAAGGTTATTCATAAAGTACAAAATTACCTTCATAAGTGGGATTTCAGTTTTCGAAACGGCACAACACAAACTGTATTACAGTACTTCTCTATCGCCCCTATTGATGCATCACTTGCATGTTTTCCTCTGAATAATTGTGCCCCCAGCAAAAGGAGAACAGATTTTGCCATTATACCATTCTGACTATTGGATATTTCCTAAATTATAAATGTAAAGGCAAAAAATTACAGATCCTGTGTTGCAGAGCTGCGCTAAAAGCTGCCCCTAGCATCAAACGACTATTTGTGCTTTATGATGCCCGTAGTGTGATCTCTGAAAAAAGCCTCAATGCTTTCTCTCTATTGCTAAGTGTAGGGGATATATCGGTTTCAAACTGCTTGTCCTTGTACTATGCCACTTCAGTATTAAACTGTGACGTTTTTCTCTTGATAAACGCAGGGAATGTTGTCTGCTGTTAGGCTGTAACATCCCCCTCTTGATATGTGGCTTCCTTTGAAGTCTTTTACAGTGCTGATGGGCTAAAAATGTAAGATTACAGGATGAAATCCAGCGTGACTGTCATGTCAAATGCCTTTTTTTTGTTTTTTTTTTCTTCTCATCCCCTCCCTCTTGAAGGGATCAGCTTGCCATGGAACAGATACGCTGCTTCCACTGCTTGGGTCCAATTTGTAGAAAGAAGGGCGATTATTTCAAAATGTTTGTCACTTTTCCTCGCTATGATTTATCTTTGATCTGAAGTGAAAAGCTTGTTTACAAGTGAGATTAGTTTTATGGGAATACACATTGGAGGGGATTAGAAGATAGAAAAGCCGTCTGTGCAGGACAGGATGGTTAGGGCTTAATTTATGTTGCCTAAAGATCCAGCAATTACCTTTTGAAACATTCATACAACCTGTTAAAAAAATAAATGCTGCTATCTCCATCATTAACAAACTGCATTTTCCCTGAGGAACATAAACTTTCTGAACGTCAAATCTGTGTATTTGCTTTTTGTCATACATACACAGTAGCTCCTTACAGCTAATTTATTCAAATCCCATGTATTATTAAATAATATGCTTAAAGCTGCATTCTAGCCCATTTTGTACATATACATTTATATACACACACACACACACACACACACACACACACACACACACACACGAACAAGTTTGTGACGCACTTAAGTTTTTCACGGATTTCAAACCTAAAATGTTATTGGACCTTAATCCATGTGTGAAAAGTATGTGAACCTTTAGAGTCAGTACCCCTTGAGCAGCAAGAACTTCAACTAAGCTTTTCTTGCAACTGCTGATCTGTCTCTCACATCGGTTTTGAGGAATTTTGGCCCATTCCTTCGTACAGAACTGCTTCAACTCAGTAACATTTGAAGGCTTCGTTACACAGATAGCTCAGCTTCAGGTCATACCATAACATTTTGATGGGGTTTAGGTCTGGACGTTGAATACGCTATTCTAAAATACGAATTTCTTCTTCTGCAGCCATTCTTTGGTAGATGTTCTTGTATGTTTAGTATTATTGAACTTCTGCACGACCCACTTTTGCTTCAGCTTCAGCTAACGGACGGATGACCTGACGTTCCCCTCTAGAATCTTCTGATTACAATGTAGAATTCATGGTTGTGTCAATGATGGTACGCCGTCCAGGTCCTGAGGCAGCAAAGCAGTCCCAAACCATCACACTCCCAACAACATGCATGAAGGTTGGGATGAGGTTGTTCTGTTCAAACGCAGTGTTTGGCAGAAAACAAACATGATGTTTCTCATTGTGGCCTAAAAGTTCTACCTTTGACTCGTCTGTCCAAAGAACATTGTTCCAGAAGTCTTGTGGATCATCTATGTGCTCTTTGGCGAACTTCAGACGAACAACAATGTTCTTGTTTAGAACGCAGTGGTTTCCTCTTGGCTATCTTCCATGAACCCCTTTCTTCAGTCTTTTTTCTGATAGTTGAGTAATAAACACTCGCATTAGCCAAGGCTAGAGTGGCCTGCAGATCCTTGCATGTTACTCTTGGGTTCTTTGTGACTTCCTGGATGATTTGCCCTTGGAGAGATTTTGGTTGAAAGACCGCTCCTGGGTAGAGTGACAGTGGTCTTGAACTTTCTCCATTTGTCTGACAGTGGATTGGTGGAGCCCCAAAGCCTTCAGAATAGTTGTGTAACCCTTTCTAGACTGATGAGCATCAATAACCACTTTTCTGAGGTTCCTCAGAGATTTCTTTTGAACGTGGCATGACGTGTTTCTACACACCTGTATAGTGAAGACCAAACTCGCAAAGTTTCTGATCTTTATATAGAGTGGGGCCTCCTAAACTCACCTGCAGATTTATCTAATTATTTAAACACCCACTTGTAATTATCCCCTTTTATTTAGCTGATTTAACCAGGGTTTTACTTACTTTTTCACATAGCCTGACTCTTAGTTTGTCTAATTCGTACATCATTTTGTTTCAAAGCACATGAAATGGGTTAATATAAACCCTATTGGATATTTTAAGAAAAGACTGGTTTTGATTCAAGAAGGTTATAATGGAAAAACTACGGAATTTCCTTAATTACCATTGGGGTTCACAAACTTTTTCTCTTCGCTATATATCTTGTTTTTTTAAGAGAAATTGAATGTGGGAGTTTTCCGCAGCTGAACTGCCGCTTTACATCCTGGATTTTAAAAGGCTACCACAGTCATCAAATTTGAAACCACAACCTCATACCTTGCAGCCTCCTATTGGCCTGGATAGCTAGACAACCATTTTGATTTCCAGATGATAGGGAGTGTGACAGTATGGCCAGCCTGGCACAGTACATTAAAGGTTATGCCCACTAGTTGCCCCTAACCGTCACGATGGCGACAATACCTAGGCCTTAGTAGCCATCTTAAAGCTGCAGTTCAGTCAATATCCTGCATGTGTGTTTTTTTTAATAAATCAGTTCTGTAGTAAGAAAAAATACTTTTAGCATTTTCTGTTTTAAAAAAAAACATCTTTGAAAGACCAATTTTCTTGTATTCTATTTTAACAAGCATGCTTGTTGCTATAGCAACCATTTACATTCCCCATATTTAAACTTTGCCGATCAATAGACGGAGAACAAATTGACCGGCAGCTATGCAGTTCTTTAGGTAATTAGAGATTGCCCACATACAACTATTGAAGTAAAAAAAATAATTAAAAAAAAAAAGACTGAACTGCAGCTTTAAGCCACAAGATGGCTGATCACCTAGGCTTTATGTGCAACCTGAAGTTAGCCATCTGTTGCAAGTTACAGTTGGCTCCAAGGATCCGAGAGTGTTTGTTAAGGGTACCCTCTGGAGAATTGCCGGAGCCTCTTGATGGGTGGCGTTCCGACCAGCCCGATGTGACCATATTCAAAATCACAGAAGAGCTGCCAGAGGACATTTACCGGGAGCACATTGCTCCCTAATAAAGGAAGGCATGGGTCACAGGGATGGAGCGTAGGACTCTTGTCAGCCGTGCGCACATACTGCTGCTGATCTGGAAAAATCAGTTTTGATGTGACCAAGATGGGACACACCAAAGCAGTAGCTGATCCGGTGTCGAGTAAACCAGCTGCTAGCATTGTGTCTACTGTCACTGGGCGGAGATGGATCATCAGGTTCTCGGGTGTGATGTCTTCGATGGTAGCAACGGTTTACTCATGAGGGAGCTGGAGTCCGGAATGGTGTGTACGATGTCCGGAATGGGTGCGCTGACTCTGGGGAAATTATGGCGCTGCACAGTTTAGATTTGAGAGAAAACTGAACTGCGCAGCTGATTAACAAAAGAGACACAAAGCTAGAAAAATATACCTACGTTCTCCCTGCAGCTGGCCCAAAAGACTCACCCAGAGAAAAAGTCAGTTTGTGTAGAACAAAGGGGAGGGGGTGGGAGGGATTGGACCTAAAGCGCATAGGAGAGACAAAAAGAGAAACAAACCATAGTGTACTCCGTATATTGCACAGTCAAATCTTGCTAAAGAATCTCACTTACAAGATACCAGATAAAAACAAGCAGAAAGATGTAGTCTTGGCTGTTTATTGTATTCAGGAAAATCCACTTCATCAGATTCAGCTGTGCTCCCTCTGAAATCCAACTGCTGGGCTCAACAGGATTCAGAAGCTTTAGCCCAGTTTAGATTGCCTGTTGCCAGTCTCCAGCTGGCAACACCTCTACGTATACAATCTGGCGGGGGTGTTGGGACGTTGTCCCAGACTTGGGTTAGTGGCTCGGGCTGCAGAAGGGCAATCAACCTGCATATGCCCTGGTCAGCCACGCAGTAAGCACTTGTGCTCATGCAAAAACTCTCTCAGCTGAGGTTGCGGGGCAGTTGGTGGACCCGGACTCGGGACACCACAGCTGAGATCGGCGGTGGAGATGGGATCCCGCTGCCAGGAACTAGTCAGCCATCTCTGTTCTACTACCCATTCTCGGATCTCCGGCATGCAGCGGAGCAGGAACTTTTCTTTTACAAAGATGTCCTGGAGCTCCTTGAAGGTGACTGTTTCGCTGCTGGCTAACCAGCACCTTAGCTAGTTGGAAAATCGGGAGACCAACTTGACAGGAGTAATGAGTATTGTGGGGGTAACAATTCAGTGGCCGAAACTGGGTACTGTAGGTCTCCGGTGTGATGGCATATCGGGATAGGACTCTATTGACCACTTAATAGTCACCGGCCTCTTCCATCTCAATCTCCCACGACGACTCGCGTGCTTTATTGCTTAGCTGGGGGAAACCCAATTTTACCCAATTGACTGCAGTTAGATGTTGAAGGTGGCAGAGCTTCTTAAGTGACCTGATATAGCTGTCAATGTCCTCCTTATCCTTGTTAAACGTGGGGAAACTGTTATAGGTGAGGCATGGGGACACGCTGGCCCTAGAGTACCTATCGCTCTCGCTACACGATCTCGCTGCCGGGACATTGACTTTTAGCCTTGGGCAGGCTGACACTCGCACATTGCAAGGCAACCAGGTTTTCCTTCGCTGTAGACTTTAACCCAAAAATAGCCAGCATGACTCTGAGGGTCCCTGGGCCACTTCGAGGTCACTGGACTCACTTTTAACTGAGGGTACGGGCCCCCAGAACTGCCATGGGACTGGCCACGCTGCCAATCATCTACAGGCCCCGTGGCTTCGTGCCGCAACAACCTGTGGAGGAGGTCTGCTTTGGTTAAGCCCTCTGTTAGCAATCAATTTGGGTCGCTGGTTCATTCTTTGCCCCTAGTCTAAGGGCGGTTCCCCAGCTATTGCCATGGTGACCCAGAAACAGTATATGGTTTGTGGTTACCCAACCATACAGGAGGTAGGGGGAGAGTCCAACCTGAGTCAAAGGGAAAGCAGTGGGGGACATCATGTAAACAAAAATAAAGAAGCACATTTTTCCCTTTTCTGTTCCCTGTACCCAGAAACTCAGAGTTTATTAAAGTGTATTTCAGTGTGTTTTACATTCGGAACCAATGTCCAAAAAGGCAGCAAGGGCAAACCCATAGGCGCCGGTATGACTGCTGCGCTTTGGAGTTCAAAGCAGCCAGAGGATGCCCAGGGGTGCGAACAGCATTTTGTTAGCGGGGAAAGGCGGAGTACTAGGTCTGGAGGTTAATGGCAGTCCTCCGGAATGCCACTTGTTCTGCCAGACCTAGGGGCGCCTGTCCAGCAAGTGGCATTGGGATAGCAAGGGGAAGATGTGGCAGGCTTGCGCATGTCCCTTTGCTATTTCAAATTTCCTGTTGACTCGGCTTTTCTACCCAGCTTGGCTCTGATTGGATGCTTAAAGTTCCCACGTGCTTATTGGCTGTTCGCTCTGCTTCTATTTTTTGAATGAAGCAGAGAATACTATAAGAAGCTGTGAGCCAATCAGATTGTGTGTTCTCCCTGAGTCAGAGTATCCCTTGAGCTGAGGGAATACCTGGGTTAAGGGGGGTTTCCCAGCTAGTGTCAATGTGACCCACAAACAATATAGGGTGTGTGGGGATCCAACCATACATAAGGTTGGGGGGACTCAGAGCCCAAACTGAGTCGAAGGGAAAGTGTGTGGGGAAATTAGGCAGACAGAAATAAAGAGACATTTTTTCATTTTCTGTTCCATGTACCCTAGAGACTCCAAACTTTGGGAGTCTAAGTCTTAGGTGGGGTTTTGGGGTGAAAAGCAAGTGATTTTGATTGCAGGAGGTCTGGGGACAAAGTTACCAGTGGCCCTATAATTCTCCCCGGCTTACTCGCACTATTTTTGAGTACCCGGGGTGAGTTGCACTGAGGCCATACAGTATCTCCCAGACTCCCTAGTTTTCAACCCCAAGATCCTCACCTAAAGTCCCACATAGCTGAAGGGTACCCCGAGACTCAGGTTTTATTAAAGTGTATTTTAATATGTTTCAATATTCGGAACCCCTGTCCAAACAGGCAGTCCATGCAAACCTATAGGTGCCGGAATATCTGCGGGACATCGGAGTTCAAAGCAGCCAGAGGATGCCCAGAGGTGTGAGCGACACTTGGTTACCGGGGAAAGGCGGAGTACTAGGTTCGGAGATCAATGGCAGTCCTCCGGGATGCCACTTGTTCTGCCAGACCATGGGGCACCTTCCCAGAGGGTGCCAGTGAGATAGATTGGGGGAGATGTGACAGGTTTGTGCATGTCTCTTGGCTTTTTATAATTTTCCGCTAACCCGTCTTTTCTACCCAGCTTGCCTCTGATTGACTGCTTGAGAAAGTTCCTACGCACTGGTTGGTTGTTGAGTTCTGCTGCTATGTTTCAGCTACAGCAGGGAAAGCTATAAGAAGCTATTGTAAGGACCCGCGCTGCGGGGACTCCCGCTACCAGCGCCTTTTCTCCCCGCTGCTTCTGGCCCCCGACGGTGTGCCCCGGTCCTCGGCGGCTGCTCCCGCACTTCCGGGTCGCGCGTGTCACCCTTATGGGCGCGCTTACCCAGGCTTCCCTTTCTTGGCGCCGGGGACTTGACCCCGCCTCAGGTGCGGCGCGTGCATTGGCGAGGTTCCCTGCCCCTGCTCCACCAGGTCCGACCCCCATACTATTCTCCCCTATCGGGGCTTCCCTGGGGCCGCACCTCCGCTCCTTCCCTTCCTCTGATAGGTCCCAGCCCACTATATAGTCTCCCCTCGCCATTGCCACATTGCTCTGCACAGCTTCTGTAACTTGGTGCTGTCTGCTTCTGCCTGACTCTCTTGTGTTTCAGTTCCTGTTCCTGTCCCTGGATTCTCTGCTGACCTCCCTGGATTTTGACCCTTGGCTTTGAACTTTGACTACGCTGTTCTCTGGTACCCTTTGGATTTGGCTTTGGACTCTCTACCTTGCAGTCTTCTACATCCCTTGGACACGGCTTACGGACTTCTACTACGCTGCTCCCTACGCTCCACGAACCAGGCTTACGGACACTCTACCACGCTGCTCTCCATACACCTCGACCATTGGCTTACGGACTTTACCCTTCTACGCTGGAGTTGGCAAGTACGGTACTCTTTCTATTTTTGTTCCCTGGACCAACTACGCTACTTCCACACTCCGGCCGTGCCCCCGTTTACTGTTAGGTGTGTGGTATTTCTCCTTTCCACCTCAGTCCCGGGGTCTCGTCTGGCTTGTGGGCAGGCCGAGCGTTACATTATGCAGAGCCCATCAGACCCAGACCCCCCTGAGGTGGAAGATACCCTAACCACCATCTCCAAACACTTTACCTTTTTGGACAACCAGGTTACCGCTCTTAACCAACAGGTTGCTACTTTAACCTCTCAGATTTCCCAGGTTAATATCTCCAGTTCCGTTATTCCTCCCACTGTCTCCCGGGAAGGAACTGGTTCTTCGGAGTTGTGTATCCCCTACGCCTAGTAAATACGCTGGTGACCTGCTGGCATGACGTGGGTTTTTAAATCAGTGCAAGATACAATTCGAACTGTCACCTTCTCGCTTCCCCACGGATCGTACCAAAGTAGCTTATGTTTTTTCCCTTCTGACCGGAGACGCCCTGTCCTGGGCTTCACCAATCTGGGAGCTAAAACCTGAACTCACTTACAGCTTCCCTAACTTTAAGAGAGAATTTCATTTAGTCTTTGATACCCCTGGACGTAGTGATATGGCTGCTTCCTCCTTGTTCCACATTTCGCAGGGTCGGAGATCTGTGGCACGATACGCTCTGGAATTCCGGACAATCGCAGCTGAGACTGACTGGAACGATAAGGCAATTTCTGCGGCTTTCTGGCAAGGACTTTCGGAATCGCTAAAGGACGAATTGGCGGCTCGTGAGAGGCCATCCTCATTGGAGGCCTTAATCGCTCTGTGCATCAGGGTGGATCAACGACTTCTGGAAAGGCGGGCTGAACGTCAACGTCCTCGTACTTCTGTTTCTATGCCTTCTGCTTCCAGGTCTCCTGCTCTTGCTTTACCAGCATCGGACGCTCCTGAACCCATGCAACTCGGCAGCCATCAACTTTACTCTACAGAACGACTACGTCGGAGGAACGAGGGCCTGTGCTTTTATTGTGGATCTCCTGGACACATCCTGCCGCGTTGTCCCTTGAGACCGGGAAACGCCAACACCCAGTGAGGTATGGGGGGATCTCACTGGGTACCATTTCCTCTTTCCCCTCTCCCGCACAGGATCTTCCCAAGCGTATCTTACTTCCTGTCCTCCTTAAGTACGCCAGCGACCAAATCACCGCTCTGGCATTCCTCGATTCTGGATCCGGAGGGAATTTCATGAATCATGCTTTTGCTATCCAATACAACATTCCTCTCTGGGAGAAGGCCTTTCCGGTCGGCTTGGAGGCTATCGATGGGATGCCTCTTCAACCAGCCTTTATTTCCATAGAGACACTTCCCATGGAACTTTCTATGAAGGATGGACATTTGGAACTCATTTCTTTTGATGTCATCCATTCCCCATCGGTTCAACTCATTCTGGGCTTACCATGGCTACAACTTCACAATTCCATTATCGATTGGACTGCCGAATTCCCCGTTCAATGGAGATCACCCCATGTGGAGTTGCCTCCTCCGTCCGCTGCGGTATTGGCCGTCTTGGAAACCATTCCCCTGCAGGACGCCACCCTACCGGACGTTTATTCGGAGTTCCTCGATATCTTCAGTAAGACCTTATCCGAGGAGCTTCCCCCTCATCGCCCCTTTCGACTGCCCGATTTACTTAATTCCGGGTGCCCCTTTTCCCAAAGCCAGGTCATATCCATTATCCTTGCCTGAGACGGAGGCCATGGCCGAGTACATCACAGAGAACCTTCAAAGAGGCTTCATCCGGAAATCCTCCTCTCCCGCTGGAGCAGGATTCTTCTTTGGCAAAAAGAAAGATGGGATGCTTCGTCTGTGCATTGATTTCCGTGGCCTAAATAAAATTACCATCAAAAATCGCTACCCTTTGTCTTTTATCCCTGAGCTCTTCGATAGGCTGCAAGGTTCGACGATTTTTTCTAAACTTGATTTACGGGGAGCATATAACCTGATTCGCATCCGCAGTGGCGACGAATGGAAGACCGCGTTCAACACGCGCAGTGGTCACTATGAGTACCTGGTGATGCCGTTTGGGTTATGCAATGCCCCTGCAGTCTTCCAAGACTTTATGAATGAGGTTTTTCGTGATCTATTGAATTCTTTCGTGATTATCTACTTGGATGATATCCTCATTTTTTCTAAGACCCTCGAGGAACACATTCTCCATACCAAGATGGTGCTCTCTCGTTAACAAGCTCTACGCCAAGATGGAGAATGTGTCTTTCATCAATCCTCAACTACCTTCCTGGGATACATTGTTTCGGACCAGGGGTTCACCATGGATCCGGAAAAGCTCAATTCTGTACTCGGATGGCCACAACCTAACTCTTTGAAGGCGATTCAGCGTTTCCTTGGCTTCGCAAATTATTATAGGAAACTTATTGCCGGTTTTTCCACTTTGGTAGCACCCATTACGGCCCTTACCAAAAAAGAGACCGACCCTTCCTCTTGGCCATTGGAGGCCAGCCAGGCCTTTGAGTCTCTTAAAAAAGCCTTCATCTCGGCCCCCATTCTGCGACATCCCGTCCCCACCCTCCCCTTTACCTTGGAAGTTGACGCTTCCGACGTGGGAGCCGGCACTGTTCTCTCTCAAAGAACAACCCCCGAAGATAAACTCCACCCCTGTGGGTTTTTTTCTAAAAAAAATTCTTCAGCAGAAAGAAATTACGACGTGGGGCATAGGGAGTTGTTGGCCATCAAGATGGCATTACAAGAATGGAGGCATCTTCTGGAAGAAACCAAGGAACCCATTCTGATCCTGACGGATCACAAAAATCTTTCTTACATTGAAGGTGCTCATCGTCTTGGGCCCTGCCAAGCTCGTTGGGCATTGTTCTTCTCAAGGTTTAACTTCGTCATCTCTTATATTCCGGGGACAAAGAATATCAAAGCTGATGCATTGTCCCGTCAGTTCGTCACTGAGGAAAAGTCTCAGGACATCCCGGAGAGTATTCTGCCCCCCAATTGTTTATCTCTGCCGCCTCCTTTGACATAATGGAAAAGATTTTGGAGTCTCAAACACAGGTTCCCAATGGACGTCTTTACGCACCCCCACGTTTTCATCTTAAAATTTTTGAATGGGGTCACGCCTCCAGGTCTGCCGGCCATCCCGGCTTTAAGAAGACTGCGGTTCTGATTCGGCGAACTTTTTGGTGGCCCAATAGGGTGTAGGACATTAGAGCTTTCAGCTCCTCTTGCCCAGTCTGCGCCGAAAATAAATCTGTCCGTCATAAGCCTTCTGGTCTTTTACAACCTCTTCCGGTCCCGGATCGTCCTTGGAGTCACATTGCTATGGACTTCATCGTGGATCTTCCCCCTTCTAATGGTATGACTACTATTCTAGTGTTTGTTGACAGATTCTCCAAGCAAGCTCATTTTGTTCCCCTCAAGGGTCTACCCAAATCTAGTACTTTGGCTGATATTTTTGTAAAATAAATTTTCCGTATTCATGGCGTTCTGTGGTCCATTGTCTCGGATCATGGTACTCAATTTGTTTCGAAGTTCTGCCGTGCATTCTCCCAGGGGTTGTCATTACCCTTCTTTTTTCCTCAGACTATCACCCCCAAACGAATGGGCAGACTGAACGCATGAACCAGTCCCTCGAACAGTATTTGCGTTGTTTTTCTTCCGATTCTCAGGATAATTGGGCTGAGTTACTTCCTTGGGCGGAATTTGCAATTAACTCTCTCAAGAATGAGTCCACTCAAGAATCACCGTTTTTTGTAAACTATGGATTTCATCCTACCCGCTTACCATGCATTCATCCAGGTCCGGAGTTCCTGCAGCAGATGATAGGGTAACCACCTTACAGGGCTCTTGGAGGAGGATCCAATCAGCGTTACAGGTATCTGTCCTTAGACAGAAGAGACAAGCAGATAGGCTCCGTCGGGAAGCTCACAAGTTCGTACCTGGAGACAAGGTCTGGCTTTCTTCTAAAAACATTAAACTGAAGGCCCCAACCCCTAAACTGTCTCCCAGGTTTCTGGGCCCTTTCACTATTCTAAGACACGTTAATCCTGTGGCCTATCAGTTTCGCTTGCCTCCCTCCATGAAGATTTCACCCGTCTTCCATGTCTCACTGTTGAAACCATTTATCCAAGGCATACGATTTGCTCATCCCTCACTTCGGCCTCCTCCCGCCAGTGTACCAGGACAACAGGAGTTTGAAATTCAGTCCATCATTGACTCTCGCATCTCCAGGGGCAAACTCCAGTTTTTGGTTCACTGGAAAGGATACGGACCTCAGGATCGTTATGGGGTCTTGCATACTGATCTTCACGCTGCAGCTCTACCCAAACGATTCCTCCAAAAATTTCCCCTCAGACCATGGATGGATCGTCCGGAGTCCGACCCTCGAGGGGGGGAGGTACTGTAAGGACCCGCGCTGCAGGGACTCCCGCTACTGCGCCTCCTTAACTTTTCTCCCCGCTGCCTCTGGCCCCTGGCGGCGTGCCCCGGTCCTCGGCGTCTCCCCCGCGGCTGCTCCCGCACTCGCGCGCGGACCCAGGCTTCCCTTTCTTGGCGCCGGGAACCTGACCCCGCCTTCTCAGGTGCGGCACGCGCGGTTCCCTGCTCCATCAGGTCCGCCCCCCAGACTATTCTCCCCTATCGTGGCTTCCCTGGGGCCGCACCTCCGCTCATCCCCTTCCTCTGATAGATCCCAGCCCACTATATAGTCTCCCCTCGCCATTACCACATTGCTCTGCACAGCTTCTGTACCTTGGTGCTGTCTGCTTCTGCCTGGCTCTCTTGTGTTTCAGTTCCTGTTCCTGTCCCTGGATTCACTGCTAACCTCCCTGGATTTTGACCCTTGGCTTTGGACTTTGACTACGCTGCTCTCTGGTACCCTTTGGATTTGGCTTTGGACTCTCTACCTTGCAGTCTTCTACATCCCTTGGACACGGCTTACGGACTTCTACTACGCTGCTCTCTACACTCCACGATCCAGGCTTACGGACACTACCACGCTGCTCTCCATACACCTCGACCATTGGCTTACGGACTTTACCCGTCTATGCTGGAGTTGGCAAGTACGGTACACTTTTTATTTTTGTTCCCTGGACCAACTACGCTACTTCCACACTCCGGCCATGCCCTTGTTTACTGTTAGGTGTGTGGTATTTCTCCTTTCCATCTCAGTCCCGGGGTCTCGTCTGGCTTGTGGGCAGGCCGAGCGTTACAGCTATGAGCCAATCAGATTGTGTGTTCCCTTTGAGTCAGAGCCGAAAGTGTGCGGGCGGGCTTTTCAAAGTTGCTTTGTTCGAAATAGCAAGGCAACCAGCTTCGATTTCAAGCCTGAAAAACCTACCCGCCAGAGACTAAGTCCCGACTTTTGCGCCCAAGTTCACAGAAACGGAACGTAGAGGTCGCGGCTGGGATTTCATGCCGTTTTTAGTTCCAGGAGATTTAGGCTGACTCGTGGTCAGGAAAGACCAAGTTCTGAGAAACTAACGTAGCGGTGACGTCAGGAATTTAATGCTGATTTGAGTTCCAAGAGATCCCGGGTTAAGTCCCTTTCAGGGTAAAACTCTCCCAATAGAGTTCCCAGCACCTTGGAAAGTTTAGTTTTTGACCCCAGATCCCCAGTAAGTGTGTCTTTTTGTCTGTATTTTGTGTTCCATTGTGTGTATGCGGTTGTAAGCCGAATAAACTACAATTTATTTCTCTACCTTGTTTTGCTCAATAAGTGATCCTGGTAAAAAGGTGTAAATAACCTGGTCTCCCATGACAATAAAATACAATTGTATTCTATTGTTAATGTTTTATGAATTATGTTTCATTGGGTAAAAATTTCAGCATCTCACAATGTGCAAATGGCAAAGTTTGAGTACTTCTACTTTTATTGACTCTTTTGGTAATATACCTGCAGAGTAGAAAATATAAAATGCAAAACTTTTTATTTTGGGTGAGACTTGTATTGCTAAAATCTCAAATAGTATAATGTCATGACATTCTTTGAACTCCATGGCGCATGACTTTGCCCTTTGTGGGACTTCATGAAGTGTTTAAAAGTATTCTCACACAACCCACTGAGCAAGATTCTGAGCTGCACATGAGCAGATGTAATTGCTACAGCCACACACGAACATGTCACACGATCTACTGGAAGTTATGAGCCAAAAGATTTTAGTGTCAAGATGATTGAAGATAGATGGGAGCTTGGGTGCCTATCAACTATCCTTAAACAATACACATTTTTTTCATGTAGGTTTAGCGACCGTTCCCCGTGTCTAAGGGAACTACGTGTGCTGGATACCTGTCTGGCGTACCGGAGGCCTGATTCTCCGCCACTGGGAGCCTTGGATGATGACGTTCTATCTTGTGACAGCACCTCCACCTTGGAGGGTGTCATGGTAGACCAAGATTATTAACACTTTACCATCTGGATGCTTTGATTGAATAAAGCAGGAAATAAAATAAATTGTATTTATTTACATAAAGAACACACACAGCTTGAATTACAAAATTATCACAAGTACACACTTACTGGGCTGGGCAAAAACAAAATAAATTGCTTCTGTAACGAAAGTCCACAGCATCAAGTCTTTAGCTATCAATTCCCAGGAGCGAGTTAATACAGAGCAAAAGACGCAACGCAGTCTTTTGGCTAGGGGCGCAACTTACCACTCCTATATCTTTGCCAAATTAAATAATTTCGTTCTGCCCTTGCAGAATTCGTTTCCAAGTCCTAGATCTAACGAAATCCTGAGCGGGGTACAAATCCGTCGTCATGATGAAAACGTCTCTTGGTACCGCCCGCTATCCTTCCTGATGTAAAAGCAGAGAACACCTTTCTGACAGCGTGCACTGGCTTATAATACCCTCACAAGCCTATCTGGGCAATGGGCAACCAATCTTTGGCGTGGGAGCCAAATTCTACCCTATTGCAAGGCTGCCAGTAGTCTCTGTAACCGGGCAAAAGGCATCACGGCAGGCCAAGGGTCATGCGCTAATTTCTCACTTGACCCGCTTAGCATACCTCACCAAACCCCCCTGCCTCGGCGACAGAAAGTCTACCTGCCTTGAGATACCTCACCATTTGCTAAATGGTTTTAATTCAGTTACCGGCACTTCACACTTCTGTCGGGTTAAATTTTTGAAGCTCCAAACTTCTATAGACATTAGGGCGACCTCTCCCCAGGGTCTCTTAGAAGCCCTGACATTCATAGTCTTTTATGACTTCCCCTGGAATGGCTAAATACATTATCTGGGTGAATCTTTAATGCATAGGTTGGCTCTGTGAATGTCATTTAAATCCCCCAGCTCCCATAAGTTTAAATGTAACTACACCAGGGCTAAGTCCGTTTTATGTATTTATTCCCATGGTACAATTAATAAAATCATGTCAATCTGCATGATTCCCTTCTCACCCTTTGCATACAAAAATCAGAAAGCTAGGACATTCCTAACTAAAGTTACACATTTAATTGGGTAAGCTTTGATCTGTGGTGTTTAAACAGTATATTTCCCCATCCTCCAACCACAGATGCAATTATCCAATTGACCTAAATTGACACTAACCACATCAAACATTGTTGCAATCTCGGAACACTTAGCTAATCACAAGTCAAGTATCCATTTGACTCGGTGGTTGACAGTGTTACAATGTTGTATCCTTCACAATCCCAGGCGTACTTCTCCAATTAACTCCTTAAACACAGGCTGACAAGCCCTTATTCCCCCTGGGCCCATTTTAAACAGTTTAACACACATTTTTAGGACTGCAGTCAGCTCTGGGTCGCACTGACACTCTAAAAATACCTTTTCTGACTCAGGGGTACTTAGCCGGGTAGATTACCTTTATTTTGATGGCATAAGTACCTCTTCACCGTCACAGAGAGATCCTAGCGCAGCTGGATAACCCCTCACAGGACCCAATACAATCAGCAATAAGCATACACACACTGTATATATTAAACTTATCTTTACTGACACACATATAAAGAACCATACAAACACGGTAATAACACAAGGCCCCACAACTCGATAACACCACCCTGATTGAACCCCCAAAGTACTTTGGACATCTGGGCACCTAACCACCCGGTGTTCACAGAACCAAGCCCACCCAAGGTGTGTAGAGTAGCACTACCCACAGTGTGCGTGGCCATTGGTGCACTTGTAGGCACTCCTCTACCCAGGTTTCCCACTGGAGTGTGTCCCTGTAAATGTCTCTGAGTATGTGCCTGTGGTCTGGTCCCAGACCGCAGGCCATGCACACCGCGTGGCATCCGTTACCGGTGCATTAATTGGTTGGTCTTGTGTTTTCACTAATTGCTGAGGGAAGCGGCCTTCCCTGCAGCAGCCGCAAGCTAAGATGCGTCTGTGGCGGCGATGGGGTTAACCAGGCCAATAATAAAGGTATTCTGCCCGGCTGGGTAACCCTAAACCTTGTTGGGACTGAAGGGATTAAAATGTATGGTCACCATAATCACATATTATCCCCCTACACTATCTTTATTGTCCCTGTATTGCAGCCCCAGCAGTTAGCTGCAGTAGTATGAATGAATGACAAATGTGCAAACTGTATTCGCGACAGAAGGGGGAGCTTCTAGCGCTGTACCAAGCGCTAAATTGCATAAGTGTGCCTGCGAGTAAGCTGCATTAAAGATAGGTATAAGTTTCCAGTCTGTGGTTTAGCTGAAGTATCTTCTTGCTACAATGTATCCAGCTGTCTCGTTATCCATTTAAGCTAAATTGGTGGCGCGCTTACCGATCAAAGCCAGGACGGATACATTGTATGCCGGCTTGTAATCCAGACTGATTATAGTTCAAACAGCAACCCACATCACAGAGCCCCTTCAATTAAGTGGATAACGTGAGCTAGGAAAGAGCTAGCACTCTAATTTTTGGAGTGCAGCTAGTTAATAAAGTACTATGAATATACATATGAGTTTTATATTTGTTGCATATACAGAACATACATATAAAAATAAACTGTATTTCAATGGTGTTTTAAATTTAAAAGCTGGAACCCTTTCCTGCCAGCCTGGCAATGAATAAATTAACATGACTATGTGTTAAGGGTGGATGAGCTCATGGATTTTTCATCTCCGTACTTCAAAGGGCACCCTGCTAGGTGTGTGCCCCAGTGTCTAGAGAAGTCCGGAGTTGAAAAGCCTCAGAGACCCTAGGTGTTAGTGTGGCTGGGATATTGTCAAGCACCAGATGCATGTGCGAAGTATGGGCTATTCACACTTGGTAGCCAACCCCAGATTTGCTGTCGCCGGGTAAGATGTTGGGCCCAGTATGCTAAGCAGCTTAAGTGTCAAGCTAGCACATGCTCTGTGCAAACCGGGAAGCAACTTCTGCCGTTTTTGCAAACTACTGGCAAGTCTGGGATAGTTGGGAAAAGTTGTTCCCACGGGAGGATTGGCTGGGTATGTTAGAGATATGAACATTAACCCTATAAAAATGCCTCAAGCCCAGTCCTAGTCAGATTCATCTAAAGATTCATCTGATTCAACCAAGAAACGTCCAAGTGCCAGCATCAGCGGTTCCGGAGTGTGAGGGGTTAACTACATCGTAACGAACATTTGCACCCCTCTTCCAGAATTAGTTTGAGCTGGGGATTCCCGAACGCATCCTGTAAGGACTTTAAAAAATTATTCCTTTTGGCGGAGATATAGGGGTGGCAAGTTGCGCCCCTAGCCAAGGACTGTCGCACGGCTCAATTCGCACACCCACTTGCATGCGTGCAGGGATGTCCAGAGACTTTGTTGTTAAGTCATTCGTTCCGTACACATTTTATTGTGTTTCCCCATCCCAGTAAGTGTTTATTAAGTGTAATTGTGAAGATTTGTGTATTTTGTCTTAAAAGGAAATAAATTACAATTTATTTTGCCCTTGTTGTGCTCAATCCAGAATCCCGGTATTAATGTGTTGGTAAGACCTGGTCTACCATGACCGCGTCGGGGCCTAGCTGGGATCTATGGAGGAGTACATGGCCTAGTCTAAGAGAGCACTGCTCCCTGTACACTACCTTACCCTTGCTATCCCTGCTCCGACTTGCGTGGTGGCTTATTCACGCCAAACCTAACTGATCTGGTCGTGAATGCTGCATCGCGTGATCCCTGCCCCCTTGCACTCTGGGACGTGTCACCCCTTTCTATGGTCCCGCAGAGCTGTTCCCAAGATGTCGTATGCTCGCGGCTGTACTGCACATGTGCACCGCTACCATCACTCATGTGCGAGCCTAAGATGGTGGCGCCCGGCAGATCGGGATCGCCACGGAGCTCCTGCGGCGTCTGACCACCCTACAGCCGTCCCACTCTGGCACAGGAGATTGGAGGGGGACCCAGCTACATCGGGTTGTGCACTGCGCATATATTAAATATTTTTTTGTATGACCTCATATAACATAATTTTAGCCATAATATAATTGTATTTTTACATTGTTTGCATGAATCCAGAAAATTGGTTGGTCTTGTGTTTTATTGTTTTATTTTTTTAAATGTTGTTGATTCTAATTTTGAAGCTGTGTGACCAATTGTGACGGTGAGGGGGTAACCAGGCTCACTAATAAAGGTCAATGTCCCGGTTGACCTGGTCTTACCAACACATTAATACCGGGATTCTGGATTGAGCACACAAGCTGGGCAAAATAAATTGTCATTTTCTTTCCTTTTAAGACACACTATTCACAATTACAGTCAATAAAACACTTACTGGGATGGGGAAACAAAATCAACACAGAATGAAACAATGTCTCTGGGCACCCCTGCATGCATGCAAGTGGGTGCGCGATTTGAGTCGTGCGACAGTCCTTGGCTAGGGGCGCAACTTGCCACCCCTAAATCTGCGTTGAAGGGAAAGATTTTGTAATGTCCTTACAGAATTCGTTCGGGAATGCTTCGCTTAAATTAATTTTGGAAGAGAGGTGCAAAACTTCGTTACGATGTAGTTAACCCCTCACACTCCGGAACTGCTATCGCTAAACCTTGGACTTTTCTTGGTTGATCTTGTGTGAATCTGACTAGGACTGGGCTGCAGGCGTTCTTATAGGGTTAAGAACCCTATCCCTAACATACACAGCCAATCCTCCCATGGGAACAACTTTTCCCAGACTTGCCAGTAGCTTGCAAAAAGGGCAGAAGTTGCTTTACGGTTTGCACAGAGCATGTGCGAACTTAACACATAAGCTGCTTAAAATACCGGGCCCAACCTCTTACCTGGCGACAGCAAGTCTGGGGTTTGGCTACCAAGTGTGAAGTGCCCATATTTCACACCGGTATCTGATACTTATAAATATCCCGGCTACCCTAACACCTCGGGTCTCTGAGGCTTTTCAACTCCAGACTTCTCTAGACACTGGGGCACCAACTTAGCAGAGTGCCCTTTGAAGTACGGAGATGAAAAATCCCTCAGCTCATTCATCCATAACATATGAGCATGTTAATGGATTCATTGCCGAGCTGGCAGGAAAGGTTTCCTGCCTGTACATTTAAAAACACCATTGCAATACAGTTTATATTTATATATATATGTTCTGCATATGCAATAATTATCAAACTTATATATGTTTATGGTTTCTTTTGACTTAGTTGCACTCCAAAAATTAGAGTGCTAGCTCTTTCCTAACGCAAGTTATCCACTTAATTGAAGGCTTAGATGTGGGTCGCGGTTTGACCTATAATCGGTCTGGGTTACAAGCCGGCATACAATGTATCCGTCCTGGCTTTGATCGTAACCGCAGACGCGCCACAACAATTCAACTTAAGTGGATAATGAGACGGCAGGATACCATGTATGAAGGCACTTCAGCTAAACCGCAGCCCACTTATTCAATTGACTTTGCGGTTTTGACATCTGTGGTCTGGAAACTGATACCCATCTTGAATGCAGCTACTTATTCACAGGCACGCTTCTTCAATCAGCGCTTGGCACAGCGCTAAATGCTCCCCCTTGTGTTGCAAATACAGTTAGCACATTTTTCATTCATTTCACTGCAGCTAGCTTCTGCGCTGCAAAATGGGGACAATAAAGGTAGTGTAGGGGAAAACCTGTTATTATGTTGGCAATACATTTTAACCCTTTCTGTCCCAACACGGTTTAGGATTAACCAGCCAGGCATAATACCTTTATTATTGGCCTGGTTAACCCTTCCACCGCCACAGTCAAGCCCACTTAGTTGCACCTGAGTCACGTTGCGGGGTCCTCGTGTATCTACTGCTATGACTTGTATGAAAATATGCGACAAAGAATTTTTGTGCTTTTGCCTTTCCAGGAGTGCCAGCAAGCAGAGCTTTCTAGGCTGTGAGTTTCTGGGTTTTGCTGAGAAAGTCTTTTCAGATTGTGGCTATGTAGCGGGGTTCCAGAGTTACTGGTTACCCCAAAAAGGTAACCGGGGATCAGGTCAGATTCTCGGATACCTTGAAGCACAAGGCTTCGGTCAAAATCCTACCCTGAAAACGTTCTTGCAGCTCACCACCAGGAGTCCCTGCTTCAGCATAGACCAGAAAGGTAAAATGGGTCATGGGGATTTGTGTATCCCGGGTATAGTCAGGTGTCCCTGATTTAGGGGGAGCCCCCACAGTATATGCCCCAAACCCCTGAACCTGGTATAAGGGTTCGTAGTGTCTCCAACCATGTATAAGATTGCGGGAGTAAAACTATTTAAAAGTCCAGCTTCAGTACAATTGAAGCAACCCTGAAACCTGAAAATGAACCTAAGCGCTATTTGAAGCAGCTTTTATTAAAACTTCTTATAGGAAGGTCTAGGAGCTCTGAACATGATCTTGCATATCTTTTTCAGTAGATCCTAGGGTTTGAGGGACTTAGAAGATTTTTGTAAGATTTTTATTAATATGGTGTATAACAGTGTATATGTGTCTGCCCTGTATATGAACTGGGGAATTTCCAAGTCCTTGGTTCCGAGAGACCAGATGGCCAGCAGGCTTGGTGCCACTGTGTCTGGTCAGGCCCCGGACTTGAAAGTCTCAGAGATGCCAAGGTGTTAGGGTGGGCAGAGTACTGGAGTTACACAAGTTCCCACGTCCTGCCATGAATAAGGGCTATCCGGAAACCATTTGCCAACCCCAGACTCTGAGGAGCCTGGCACAACTGGGGGTTCAATATGCTATTTGGCAGAGGTGCCGGGTTGGTGCATGCCCCTTAGCAGAATTGAAATCAGTGCCCGTCTGGCTTCAGAGTCCCGGAAAATCTGTGATAGGCTGGTAGAAATATTCCCACACGCTGATTGGCTATAGCGTTTTGTGAATGGGGCTGAAATCCTATTAGAAACATAGCAGCCAATCAGGTCTAGAGATTCTAAGAAATTCTTAGCGCCAAGACAGCAGCAGATTTGAACTGGCCAAATGATGCTCTGTGAGAAATAGACGAGCCGGCTTCAGAAATTTCAAGGCAAGACATTTTCTAAGTCCCACTTTTCAGGGGCCAAGTTCTGAAAAGAGATGTAGCAGTCGCGGCTGGAACTACAAGCCAAAAAGCGTACCAGGACATTTGGTACTCACTCCTGGTCAAGGGATTTCAGCACCTCCAGAATGGAAAGACCGGTGGCGTCAGGAACTGCATGCCAAATTGAGTTCCAGGACTTTTGCGGGTACATCCCGGTCATTGAAAGGACTTGTAAAGACTTTGTTTTAAGGACTATCTGATTTAGGAAAGGTCAGTTTTTTTTTTTTTTTTTTTAACCCAGACCCCCAGTAAGTTTGTTTTCTTCTGCATAATGTAATTAATTGTGTTTATGTCTGTTTTAAGGAATAAACACAATTTGTTTTACTCCTTTGTTTTGCTCAATTAATGATCCCGGTATAAAGGTGTACATTTCCTGGTCTCCTGTGACAGTCCCCGCTTGGGGGTTGGTTATAACACATTTAACCAACATCAATTATATAACTGAAAATGCATAACATGTACATATAACTTAGCACATGTCATAACTCTACATGAGATAGTAATGTTTACAGAAATGTACAATCACAGACTTGATCTTGCTGCAAGACCACTGCTGAGCCTCATAATGGGGTGCCCCAATTGTATCATAGGTTACCAGGGTTGGAGGGTACCTAGCACGTTGGCTTCTGTGAAGCCCTTCTTCAACTCCCTCTGGGGAGTAATGTATATAGTTCTGAGGCTCAGCCTCTTCCATTGGTGATACAGTACTAGTGTCTCTGAGAAGTCTTGTTGGGGTATGAAGCAGGGACTTCTAGGGTCTAGAGACTGGCTCATTGGAGCCACCGAAGTAGACACTGTTTCTCGGGGTCCTTTACCCGTAGCACCTTCGGAAAAAGCCCCTAGGTTTTGGGGTGTCCTTTGAGAGGGTCCCTCCATAGGATCCTCTACGATTCATTGACTGTTGTTTCACTGTCCTTACGCTTCCTGGTGGTCCCGTTTATTGTGTCCTTTAGGTCTTCCGATTGTTTCGGATCACTGTCCAGTGGTGTAACTGGTATCTCTGGTTCGTCATCCCCCACTTGTGGAATAGGTAGGAGATGATTCCGGTGCCAGACCCTTACCCGACCATCCGCGTCTTTTATGCAGAACACCGGGAGGCCCGGCACCTGGGACTCAACCTCGAACACTCAGTCTCGCCAACGGTCTGCCAATTTATGCTTCCCGTGGTTTCCAAGGTTTCGGAGGAGCATGGCATCCGTAGGACGAATCTCCTGATGTCTGACCTTGTTGTCATAGTGCATTTTATTGTTGGCATTCAGCTGAGAAGCAGACTTTTCGGCTTGTTGATAAGCCTGTTGCTGGCTTTCCTGAAGCTGTTGCATGTATTGGAAGTGCGTTGTGTATTCCATCTGTTGACACTCTCAGAAGTACTTCTATCGGCAGCCGGGCTTCTCGACAGAACATGAGAAAATAAGGAGAGAATCCTGTGGATTCATGGTGGGTACAATTATATGCATGTACCAGGTTTTCCACATGCTTGCTCCACTCGTTTTTTTGAGTGCCTTTCAGGGTACCGAGCATATCTAGTAATGTCCTGTTAAATCGCTCCAGCAGAGCATCTCTGGATGGTACCGAGTCGTTTGGGACTTAGTAATGTTGAGAAGCTTTAGTAATTTCCTGATGAGCTTTCTCTCAATGTCTCGGCCTTGGTCTGATTGCAGGCGGTTGGGTAGTCCAGGGGTGAGCAAACTTTTTATGCCGAACCCCCCTTTTCATCCATGAAATTTCTCGGGCCCCCCCTACCTGATGTAATGCATGTGAGCTGGTTCACGCGTCTACAATCTCCTGCAGCCAAGTTCACAAATCGCTTGGGCTGCAGGCATGCTGGCAGTATACTAATATTGGATCACTGTTTATTTTATTGTTTGCTGGCATCTGGTAATATGTTTTTTTCTGGTGCACAAAGGCAGTCCATTTGAGGGGGCATTCATCCACCTCTTTGCTACATCCCTTCCCTCTCCCGCCCCCCCTTTTTTCCCCTTCCATTTGCTTTCCCCAGTGTCATCCACTCCTACCCACCAGTTTTATGTACCGTATATTCCGGCGTATAAGACGACCCCCCAACTTTTCCAGTTAAAATATAGAGTTTGGGATACACACACACACACACCACTATACACATACACATACACATACACATACACACACACATACACACACATCATTACACACACACACACATCACTATACACACACACACACACACCACTATACATCACTATACACACACACACACCACTATACATATATATATATATATATACACACACACACAC
>WSYH01000836.1:0-159360 GCA_036426205.1 Ascaphus truei | reverse complement strand
CCTGCTTTGTACCTGGCAAATAAACCCTCCTGTGCATCAACACTGCATTTCCCTGCCTTTGATCTGGATAAAAGAGACTGCAACGTGGTGTGGACATCACAATTGGTGGAGTTTAGTGCGGGCAGTCCACAAGGCAGTGAAAATGGAAAATGGAGGCATTTCTAACCTCGCTCCAGTACAAGCAAACAGAAAATGCTGCTATCCTATTGCGGGGTTTGCAGGAGATATCAAAAGCCAATAATGAGAGCTTACAACAGATGACAAAGTCACAAACTGAAAGTACTGCGGCATTAGTACAACAGATGGCGCTGTCCCTACATCAGATGCTAAAAGAAGAGCAACACGAGGCGCAACTTCGCCTACACCAGGAGCTCTGAGTCTTGGGGGAGAAAATGACCGCCTAGACTAGCGTGGCCCCACAGGTCGCTCACCAGGTAAAATCGCACATTATTTAGAAAATGACGATGGACGATGACGTTGAGGCGTACCAGTCAATTTTTGAGCGCACCGCAGTACGCGAAGGGTGGCCAGTTGAGCAGTGGGCTGAATAATTGCTCCTTTCCTGGTGGGGGACTCGCAGAAGGCCTATTATGACTTGGAGCCAGAGCAAGCAAAAAACTATGAAACCCTGAAGGCTGAGATTATGGCACGGCTAGGTGAAACTGTCGCAGTTCGGGCCCAGCGGTCCCACTCCTGGCGTTACGATGCGGAAAAGGCTCCACACTCCCAACTCTATGACCTCATCCACTCTGCGTGGAAATGGCTCCCGTCTGACGAATGTACAGCCGCCGTCGTCGTCGAAAGGGTTGTCATAGACCGGTTCCTGCGGGGTCTTCCTTGCACTGTCCAGAAGTGGGTCAGCCAGAATGACCCCCAAAGCGCAGAGCAGTTGCTCGCTTTAGTGGAACGCCACTTTGCTGCTGAGGAGATGGCCCGGAATACAAGTCCCGACGAGCTTCCCGGTCGCAGGTCTCAGCACATCAGGAGGTCCGGTAAGACTGTTCCTCGGCCTAATGGGCCACAGGGACTCATAGTCTCCCATAAAGGAGGTGGAAATCCCACGGCCCATAGAAGGGACTCTAGCCCCACTCCTTCCAATAGACTGGAAAAAAACCCCGACCCAGTTTTGGGAAGTATACTGAGTGCTACAAATGTCATGAACTTGGACACGTGGCAGCAGTTTGCCCTATGAACCTTGACCGAATGCAATGTGACATTTCTGTGGGGTATTTTTCGGGCTGGGTTCCTGCTGTTGAGCAGACTGTTATAGAGAAAGGTCATTTAGAGAGGAATAGGATGTGTGAAGTCAAAATAGATGGGATACCTGTAAGTGCAATGCTTGACACTGGTAGTAGAGTTACATTGGTCGCTGCACGTTTAGTCCAGTCTGGGTTTCTACCAGGGGTCTCCTTACAGGTAACCTGTATCCATGGGGATGATCGCACTTACCCGGCTGCACGAGTGTACATAGAAAACCCCATCGGACCAGTACATCATCAGGTCGGGGTAGTGCCGAATCTGATGTATGAGGAACTGTGGGTCAGGATTTCCTGTGGTTTTGGGAACTGTGGGAAAGGAAGTCTGATTGTGTTCAGGATGTGCCCTTGAGGTCTGAGGTTCCCGATCCAGTAGACCCTGATTCTCTGTTAGAGGTTATGGCAGGTGAAGGACTGGGGTTGAGACCCCCCAGAACTAGATTTTCAGGATTTACAGCTCCCATAAAGTTTGCCTCTGCCCAACTAGACGATTTGACGCTAGTAAACGCCAAAGCCACAGTAGTGAGCATAAATGGGGTACCAGTTGACCCTGAGGTTACGCCATCACCACCCTACTTGGTCTACAACAATGAGTATATAGGGTATAATGTATATACCCTATGAGTGTATAGGGTAGAAAAGAGAAGACCCTGATAGCTTAGAGCAGCTACTGGTGCCAAAGCCCTTTAGAAGTCAGGTAATGGACCTGGCCCATAGCCATATCCTGGGAGGACACCTAGGGGTAAAGAAAACCACTGATAGAATAAATGCGCGATTTTACTGGCCGGGTCTACACAAAGACGTAGAGCGTTATTGTGAGACATGTCCAGAGTGTCAAATGACCTCACCAGTAAAATCGTTCCGTAGTCCGTTAATACCCTTGCCCATTATTGAAGTTCCTTTTGAACGTATCGGAATGGATCTGGTAGGCCCATTACCAAAATCAGCACGGGGCCATCAACACATTCTAGTCATTGTAGACTATACCACAAAATATCCGGAAGTGGTTCCCCTCCGGAATACATCCGCTTAAGGCATAGCCAAAGAATTAATGTTGTTGTTTACTCGGGTCGGGATCCCCAAGGAAATATTAACAGACCAAGGAACCCCTTTTATGTCCCGGGTTAAGAAAGAGCTATGCAGGTTGTTGAATATCAAACATTTATACACCTCGGTCTATCACCCGCAAACCAACGGCCTAGTGGAGCGGTTTAACAAGACTCTTAAACATATGTTACGGAATGCCATAGACCGAGATGGTAAAAACTGGGATTTTCTCTTACCGTATTTATTGTTTGCCGTAAGAGAAGTTCCTCAGGCATCTACAGGTTACTCCCCTTTTGAGTTGTTGTATGGGAGACACCCACGAGGTATACTTGATATGCTCAAAGAGACCTGGGAAACAGAGTCAACACCCCACCGTAGCATAATCGAGCATATTTCCCAGATGCAGGATCGCATTGCAGCAGTGTTGCCGATTGTGCGACAACACATGCAGCAAGCCCAGAGTTCACAACAGAACTCTTATAACCGGATTGCCAGACTTAGGGTGTTTGGGCCGCGAGATAAGGTGTTAGTGCTGGTACCTACAGTAGAATGTAAATTTTTGGCCACCTGGCGGGGACCCTACGAAGTCCTAGAAAGTGTAGGAGAGGTCAATTATACAGTTAGACAGCCCGAGAGGAGGAAGCCAGAACAGTTGTATCATGTGAATCTCTTAAAGCCCTGGAAAGAGAGGGAAGCGTTGGTTACTGTAGTTCAGACTGTAACATCTAGGGAACCTTCTGTTCCTGAAGTGAAAATGGCTGACACCCTGTCTGGCCCTCAGAAACAGGAGGTAAAGGAGTTTCTTGTGCGCAATGCCCGAGTTTTCTCCCCTGTACCCGGGAGAACCTCGGTTATTGAGCACAACATCCAGAGCCTGGGAAGGTCATACATCTTAAGCCCTATAGATTACCTGAGGCTAGGCGACAGGCTGTTAAAGAGGAGGTACAGAAAATGTTGGACCTTGACGTAATCGAGGAATCATTCAGTAACTGGTCGAGCGCTATCGTATTGGTTACGAAACCGGATGGCTCGATCAGGTTCTGTAATGATTTTAGGAAACTAAATGCAGTCTCCAAATTTGATACATACCCTATGCCACGGGTGGACGAACTGATATACAGGGTAGGTGATGCCAGATACTTAACTACCCTTGATCTGACTAAGGGGTATTGGCAGGTACCTCAAACACAGGCTGCTAAAGAAAAAACAGCATTTTACACACCAGGCGGGCTATACCAATATAAGGTCCTACCCTTCGGTCTACATGGGGCTCCAGCAACCTTTCAGAGATTGATGGACCGGATGTTGAAGTCCCATACAGACTATGCCGCGAGCTACCTGGATGATGTGATCATTCACAGTAATGACTGGGACTCTCACCTGGAAAAGGTACAGTACTTAGGGTATACGGTTGGTAGAGGGCTTGTGAAACCTCAGGTGGCAAAGCTGAAGACAATTAGGGAGTGGCCGAGAACTGTAACTAAGAAACAGGTTAAAGCCTTCCTCGGCCTGGCCGGTTAATACCATCGTTTTATACCAGACTTTGCCACCCTCTCAACCCCTCTGTCTGAACTAACGAAAGGGAAGAGTTCGGTCATGGTGAAGTGGTCTGACCAGGCGGAGAATGCTTTCCAAAGCTTAAAAGACGCCTTATGTGCTCATCCTGTCCTGATCACCCAAAACTTCACCAGGGACTTTCAGGTTCAGTGTGACGCTTCCGATGTAGGGATAGGAGCGGTCCTGTCACAAAGAGTCGGAACGGAGGAACACCCCATCATATATATCAGCCGAAAGCTAACTGTCCATGAGAAGAGATATGCCGTTGTTGAGAAAGAGGGCTTGGCCATCAAATGGGCATTAGAGACTCTAAAATATTATTTATTAGGGAGAAAATTTACCTTAATAACCGACCATGCACCTTTAAAGTACATGCAACAAAATAAGGAAAAGAATGCTCGGGTAACTCGCTGGTTTTTTGCGGTCTCCGATGGGTTCCAGTTCAACGTTGAACACAGGCCAGGCTCCAAATGGAAATACTGATGCATTGTCCGAGGTATACACCTCCCTATTTTCAAGTGCTCACCCCATACCGATTGAGCAATGGGGGGGGGATATGTGATATATTGAAGCAAAAGGTGTTTGAGGGGAGGTACATAGGACCCGACACCTTCCAGGGTGTGTTCCCTTTACTCTCACCTGAGCCCTAATTAATGAGCTTCAAGGTAAAAGCAGCACTGACGCTTCCTGTGCTGCTGCTGCTGTGCTGATCTGAAGGCACGCACACACAGCCCTGTGAGAGACTGCAAAGGGAGCTGCAGGTACAGTGTCTAAATGGGGAAGAAGCTTAGTTTCCCCCATTTGTTAGGGACTAAGCTGTGTTAGTCAGAACTCTGAAAAGGAGTTAGGTTTTTGTTTCTTGTTTTATGTTATAGTTAACCCTGTTCCTGCTTTGTACCTGGCAAATAAACCCTCCTGTGCATCAACACTGCATTTCCCTGCCTTTGATCTGGATAAAAGAGACTGCAACGTGGTGTGGACATCACAATATATATATATAATATATATTATATTATATATAATATATATATATATATATATAGTATATATTCTACTATACTGTCGCGGCCGAGTTTATTCTTACATTTACCCGGTCTCGGCCGCAACAGTAACCGGGCGCGCGCCGGGGTGTCCCGTGCGTGCGCCGAAGCCTCGGAGGAGGTGTCCTCCGATCGGGACTTCTCCCTCCCCTCTCCGGGTCCGCCGGGTCCCCCGGAACCCCCCACCGCCGTCCCCCACATCGGGGGACACCAGGGCTCCCTCGGGGAGCCCTGGGCCCGCGCGCATGGGGCGCAGGCACTCGATGAAGCATGACGGCGCATCCGTGACGCGCGGCACGCTGAGGGGATTTGGCTAGCAAGCCGGGAAATCTCCCGACTTGCGGAACTAGCCAAGTCAGAATTAAACGTGTCGCCAGTGTGTATATATATATATATATATATATATATATATATATCTTAATTCGTTAGTCCTTATACTCTAACTAATACTCACTATAAATCTCTTTATACTACTGCTACAGCTGTCTAAGGGTGTGGGGAGTTTCCAGCAGGAATATATGAAAATCCCAAGCAGAATTCCTGATCCCTAAAGTGGATACAAGGCTTACATTTGTTAAGCTAATTGTAAGTGCATATCTCACCATTATCAGTTATCCATATTATTGGACATACTACCCTATGATGGTTTTCTCTTTTTCTCTCTCTCTCTGATTTCTTTGTGCCTAGGTCATTCTTCCTGTGTATATATATAGATACAGAGGAGCCTAAAGAGACGCCGACCTGGACACTCATTCAATCACCAGTCAGAAAACTCAAGTGGTGACGTCATCACGCCCCTGCCGGAACAGCGGGAGACACACGCAGTCACTGGCAGGGACTAGCAGAGACTGCTTGTTGCTGTGGGATAGCCGGGTCGGGCGTTTCTAATTTGATTTTAAAACTCACAAATCTTGTGAGTATATTTCTGTACCAAGCCTGGAGGCGCTATTAAAGTTGTTTAGATTATTGCGCAATCCTCTGTTTTTTATACCCCTTGCTAGAGATTACATACAGGAGACCGGGAACAGAATAAGGAGACAATTTCCTGAGACGGAGTTTCTTCCAGTGCCCAGAGGAATCGGGAACATCACGTGGGTTTCGTGTTAACCTGTTAACGTATTTACCTGGAGGAACACATATACAGATTCTCTCAACTGCATGCTGCCTACCCTGAATCTAGTAAGTGGGCATCTTATTGAGTCATATAAGTGTAGCCAGGTCACCCTTTGCCCCCTGCGACCCCCTCGGGAGCCTCCGTGGGCACAAGCGATGCCGGGTACTGCCGGAGGCCAGCGGCAGACCCGACGGCCATCCCAAGGGTGGGGGCCGTTGCAGGGAGCGGTGCGCTGTCTCCGTGAGCAGGCCGGTTGCCGGGGACGCGATCGGGCCGTTGCTAAGGCCGCGGTCGCGTCTCTAAGGTCCCGGCGGCCGGCGAGGAGAGCGCCGCCATTACGCAACCACTCGCGCATGCGCAGTGATCGCGCGAGTGTAGGAGTAAGCCGACAGAGTCGCGCATGCGCAGTACAGCCGCCAGAGGCAGGGAAAGTCGCGCGAGGGCCAGAACAGAGTAGGGAAAGGTTGAGGAAGCCCCAGATAGCTCGCGCCTGCGCAGGAAAGGCGCGCACGCGGCCCCAATGCCAGGATAGGCTCTATGGGACTACAACTCCCATGGAGCATAGCGAGGGAGGCACCAGGTGCCTCATAGGAGCCAATAAGGCTGCAGGACTGCCCTGGAGGAAAGGATACATTTCGCGGGCTTGCACCACGCTAGTCAGTCAGCGGAGGGACCCTGTGAAGGAAGGAGGTAGGGTACAGGAGAGAGGGACTCCCCTGTATTAGGCCAGCACCCCTTTGGTCCAGGATAGCTCAGCTCCCCAGTAAGGTGAGTGTTGCCAGGGGCAGCCCTCAGGTTAGGGACCCTGCCACTTACATTAGTGGGAGCTGAGAGAAGGAAGTCTGCAGTTAGAGAGTTGGAGTCAGGGAGCTGTTAGGGAAGTAGGGTGTAGGGAGCGAGTGCAGCTTCTGCCCCATATAGGTACCTACACTCCAGGTAGACCCCAACTCCCCACTAGTTGGGTGGGTAACTGTTCAGAAGGTGATAGAGAGTTGGAGCTAGGGAGCTGTGAGGGAAGAAGGGTGCGGGGAGTGAGAGCAGCTCCTGCACCCCATAGGTACCCACACCCCAGGTAGGCCCCAACCCCCCACTAGTGTAGTGGGTTAAGTACTGAGGGAGGCCCAAGATAGGGACGCTGCCCTTAGTGTTGTTAGAGTGCTGCCTTGTCAGGGTCACATCGAGCAGTGCTGTGAGGTCTGATAGGCAGGCACCTTGTTGCGCAGCTTGTTGGCTGCGGCCTCCAGTGAGCTGCAGCTTGCTGCTGTGGGCGCTGGGACTAGTTGGACAGTAGTAGACGCCCAAGTACTGCATGGAAGAGTACTCTAGTCCATTCCAGATCACTTCCCGAAGGGACTTGGGTAGTAAGGGGAGTGGGACAGGTCATTACCCCTGCAGGCCCTAGGAGTTCCCCAAGCCACTACAGGTTGCTGTACTACAGGGACAGGCCCTAAGTTAGGGTTCCTGTCACATTAGTACCACTTATATAGATAGGGACACAGCGGCTGCTGCTGTTCCTGTGGAAGCAGTTGGACCCACGTTGGGGTCCACAGAGACGATTCCAGAGTGGGACCGCCCTAGTGGTCCGCACGTGCAAGGAGTTCGGTTGGAGGATCAGGCGGACTCATCACACGTCTGACCCTTTGAGAAGTTTGTTGCTGACCCGAGCACCGGAGTGCTCGGCAGGTATTATACCATCACATGTGCACCAACAGGCCTAGAGGTTCTTAGTGACTGCGCAGTCACCCATTGACTATCTCTGTAGGAGTACGGGACATTGGGTGGGGTTCTTGGGACACTGGGTGGGATCACCTAGTGTTTGGGAATCGTCCTGCGAGACGTCACTGTTAGTGTCTCACCGTGAGAGAGACACAGGTTATCATTATTATTCGTTAGTAAAGTCCTTAGTTATATAATCACTGTGTGTGTGGTTTCTGATTGGGTTCCTATGTAGGGTCATTCTACACTTCCATAGAATCCTACACAGGTGGAGGCGCTGAAAGAAGATTCGTTCCAGAGGATTCACCCCAGGCTCTCATTAGCGGAGGCTCAGACCTCCTGTGAGCCTGCAGGTATACGCACCACACCGGTAACACCGCATGTTCTACTCACCCACACTACATATGAGATTGGGTGGGGTGGAATACCCGTTACATAAGGGAGGACTTAATCGCTGAAAATACATTACTGCGCAATGTTTTGTCCCTGTTTTTTGTCTCATATCACAGGATAACAGTTTGCTGCAAAAGAGAAACTTATTTCAATGTACATTGAGGACTGAGTCTATTGCCCTTTCATTCACTATTCCACGTCTGAAAAAAAGGACTTCACTCGATCGTAACACATATATCCTTTATTCACCTTGATATTGTATAATCACAATATCATTGTATCTATGCGCCAAGTTTTAATTCCACATTTGTATTTGTATATTGTTATAGGGTTACTTTTGAGATAGTTCCCTTAGTTGAATCACCAGGCTGCTTTTTTCACATTTTGATGCACTGTACATTTATATATTTGGTCTAGCGCTGGTTTAGTATTTTTGTTTTTACCATGAGTTTCATAATGCTCTATAACAAGGTGTAGTCATACCCAATACTACCATCTAAATTGGATATAAATAAACTACCAGTTATTCCCCTCTTTTGAGATAATATTTATTGTATGTTTTTTATTGTATGTTCTCCATGTTAAAATCATGCCGAAATAGGTACGTTTATAATTACTTCAGAATACTATACATGACTTATGGACTCTATTCCGTTGGTTGATTGATTAATGAAGGAAGAATTTTCATTGGCCAATCTTTTCTTAGGTGTATATTTAACCCAAGGTAGGGACAGGTAACAGATAGCACCCCCTGATGAAGCCATATTGGAGAAACGCGTAGGGCGTGTGTTTGCAGTGAGGAGAGAGACGCAGTGACTAGCTGACAAGCAGAGTTCTCATCATGGAGCCGGAGCCTGCAACTCCACAGCAGAGAGAAGATCCCGTGAGAGTGTTGGAAGATCACATGACGCGGAAGTGACTGTGAGAGTTTGCTGAGACTGGAGCCGGTGGCAGTGTAGTACTGAGTGTGAGAGACTCAATTCAATACTCAACTGCGCTCTTTCAATCTGGAAAATGTGAGTGAAACCTTAAAGGGTTTTTTACTATATTTTTTTAATAAAAAGGTTTTACACTATATTGTTCCTCTCCCTGCCTTATCCCTGTATGGGATCCGTCTGTGAGACGGAATCTATGCATCCAGGTCTACTGTGATGACTGTGGAGTATCACTGCTACAGCTGTCTAAGGGTGTGGGGAGTTTCCAGTTGGAATATATGAAAATCCCAAGCAGAGTTCCTGATCCCTAAAGTGGATACAAGGCTTATATTTGTTAAGCTAATTGTAAGTGCATATCCCACCATTATCAGTTATCCATATTATTGGACATACTACCCTATGATGGTTTTCTCTTTTTCTTTTTCTCTCCCTCCCAGATTTCTTTGCGCCTAGGTCATTCTTCCTGCATAATTCATACGGCACTCGTGGAGCCGTGGACCTAAGTGGCAGCAAGATAAGTAGGGACATTTAGATACTAAAGGGTTATACACCTATATTTGTTGTGGATTTGTCAAGAACCTCTATTACAATCAGGTGGTATGAATAATTGTTTTAGGTTGCGCTGTATGTTTCTTGCTTTATATATATGTAGCCCTGGTAAAATTAGGGGCTATATTTCTATCCTCTTCCTGTGCAGTAATTCCTGGTAAGGGCAGGTTGCCAGGAGTAATCATGGATTTTCCCTACTTCTGACACTGTACTGAGTCAGTGAAGGTAGGTCACCTGATCCTGTGTCCAATCAAGAGACACAGAGGCGGTGCCTACTGGAAGCTACAAAGAGCAGTGTCACTTCCTATTTAGTGCTACACAAGTTGTTGGTCTGTGTTGACAGTGAGTTAGCTAGGAAAGGAGTGGAGTAGTATAGTTAAGAGGTGGACCAAATACCTCTCACCCTGCTTATGGGGTGAGGGAAGAGATAGCCCCACTCTGGATGGCCCTAGGTCCAGAGTGGAGGCAGGGACTTCCTAAAGGAGAACAGCTAGCTGGCTGTGTATACTGATTGTACCTGTCTGCTGCTACTGAGAGAGAGAAATAAAGAACTGCTGCTAAAAGAAAAGAGCTATTGTGTGAGACTGGAATCTCTCATCCCTGGGAGGGGATTCTGTGGTAGTAATTCCACCCCGTATCCCTGGGGCTTACTACAGATGGAGGCACTGCACCAGTAGAAGAAGAACGAAGGCATTCACCCCAGAAACCTGTCCTGTTGTCCCCCATGTCATCACAGGAGACTCAGGCCCTCCTGTTGCCAGCAGGTATGCACCACACCGAGACATGTAGCCAGACCACAGAACACCTTAGGGGACCTGATCTGCGATTGGGTGGGGGTCCATGGGTGACATATATATATATATATATATATATATATATATATATACAGAATGCTAAGGACTAGTTGTGTCACTGCTTTTGTATTTAGTTTGTGCGACAAGGAGATGAGCACATACTTCTCTCTATTATCCATACAAGAGCATTCTTTTAATTCTGCAAAATGCCACCTCATTAATACCTACTCTTCAGAGTAATACCCTGATTAACAAATAGATAGATTAGGGAATGTAAGTACAGCAAAGGCAGGTTTCCAAAGCAGATTGCTCATTAGTGCCAGAAGTAGCAGCGAGCCCAGCTGCTTGAAGATATATGTCAAAGCTGAAATGTAAACTACACCACTTCATCTCAACCTCAGAATAGAGACACGATGTCCTGAATTCACTGAAGACATTACAGCACTTGGTGTAAACAATCACACACTCTGATTAGTATTTTAATGAGTTGAACTTTTATTATACCCATTACCTGGAAAATGTAGTTCTTTATAACTTATGTAGAAAGATGTAGTTTTGCCAGCAAAGGCTTAATAAACCATAACACGTATTAACATTAATAGGCCCACAGTGTTGTGAAAGTATTGTGGTTATGCTGCGGATTTGCAGAAATAACGTATTGCATAGAAAGTATATAACAATATGTGTTGAAACATCATTTTATACTGGGAAGCAGCAAAAAAGAAGGCGAATATGTAGATTGGAAAACAAATCTACAATTCCTGCACTCCTCCCAAATCGCAAGGTAAGTACAGCCGTGTACTTGAGAAAAAGATTTCCTCTACGGTGCACCAATGTATGTATAGATACGTTTATTTATTTTTTATTTAAAAAATGAATATTTAATTCAATATTACGCTAAAATAAATGGCATCCTAATACATACAATTTACTAATAGTTCTAATTATGATTTAAAATAAATGTAATCAAAAGTCCAGAGCTAGGTATATGAACGTACCAACCTGTTTGAACTGTAATTCACAGCTGTAGGGTTAATCAAGAAAGGTTAAACCATTTATGTGTGGAGCAGAAACCTCAGGGCTGTATGTTGTCTCCTGATCCCTAAATAGTATATACAGTATGAGGCAGAGACCACATATAGGGGGCTATGAATTAAGCAGTGAGCTTTTGCGCCCGATTGGGAATTTTTTACTCGCCCGTTATAAAGTGAAGCCAAACGCGGGATTCACTAACAAGTAAAGTACATTGTGGTCCGTGCGGCCAAAAATATGCCCCATCGCACGAGCTGTTTTTTCCCCCCTGCTATCGTGCTTAAATTTGTAAAGCGCGATAGCTGCTAGAAAAAAAGCACCCTGTAAGAACTGCATGGAGACGCTGCGTCTCCGTGCACGGCTCTTACAGGTGATCGTACTGTAAAAATATACATTTTAATAATACTGTAGTGTACATGTGCAGGGGGTGTCCTGAGCTGAACCGCATTGGTTTCAGCCTTGGGTACCCCTTACTTAATGAGATACAGGCCCCGTTATGGGGTGCCGGTATCCCCTGTGCTTTTAAAGCTCCTGGGTCACGTGACCGGGGGATTTAAATCCTGCATGGGGATACCGGCACCCCATAACGGGGCCTGTATCTCATGAAGTAGGGGGTACCCATGGCTGAAACCAATGCGGTGCAGCTCAGCACACCCCCTGCTCATCTACACTAGTATCAAAACACACAATAATAAAAAATAATTCATTACTATAGCGGATATCCGCTATGGAAATGAATCTGCTTTAATATAATTTGTATTAATATTGTGCGGGAGCAGGGGGTCTTTGATTTCAGCTTCTGGGACCCCCTGCTTCCCGAGTTACAGGCCCAGATATAGAGTGCCGGTATCTCCGTTATTTACAAGTCACGCAACGTGAACGCTTTAAAAATGGCGTCGACACTGGCTTTCGATGCCCCATGCCGGGGCCTGTAACTCGGGAAGCAGGGGGTCCTTGTGCCAGAAATCAAAGCGGTTCAGCTCAGGAGACCCCTACCCTGTACATTATTTAAAAAAATACATTAAAGCAGCTTCATTACCTTTGCAGCTATCTGCAAAGGCAATGAAGGCATTAAGGCACTATAGCATGTTTATTGGGGACAATTGTCCTTTTTATGCACAGGAATTATACTATAGGCTGGCGGTGGTCCTAGGGTGTTCCCTGCGGGTGTCCGGGGGTCTCCGGGTGGTCCCCGCAGGTGTCCGGGGGTCCCCGCTTGCCTGCAGTACCAATCCTTTGCCCCCTCCCCCCCCCCAAAGAAAAACATACTTTAAATAAATACACTCCCATCCCTCCCCCACCCCCTAACAAATACAGTACAATAATGGCCAAAATTACTATTACAAAAACAAATAGAGGAGGTATAGAGTCCTCCCCAAAGATCCTCAGTTACTGCACACAAGGCTAGGTGAATAAATGGGCTTAAATACCAAAAAGTACAAAAGGTTCAATCAACCATACAATACAGGTAAGTAACCGCGCCCATCACTGTGGGCGGACAATTACCACTAAAACGCCAAAATGGCAAAATAACAAATCTTTTATTAATATTCAAAACAAACAACATAAGACGCTTAATCTAAACTAAATAAAACCAATTAAAATATGATAGTAACTGGTGTCGTCGCACGGCTAGCAGTCAAGGTAGGTTACCAATAGGACTGAATGTGAGAGGTACAGCACATAAATGGTTAATACCTAAATAAGTGCTATAAAGCAATATCCCTCACATAGTAACTCCAGTGGTGCATATGTGGATAAAGGGTAAATGCATGCATACAAAGCACATATACATCCAGTGGTGTATTGTATTGTATTGTATGTCCTTTATTTATAATGCGCCATTTGTACATAGCGCTTCACAGTAGTAATACATGTGGTAATCATGCACGTCCTCAGATGTCCCTCGTTACATATGCTACTGCACAGTGTCTAGGACATAGGACTAAACAAAATACCCAGTCAAGCTTAATGCTGCACACTGTTTAAATCGTAGGATAAACACTGCATGTTGCGGTGGCTATATCTATATACAATCACTTGTTGCCATGTTAGCCCGCATTCACATGAGATACACATAGTAACAGCACATTAGTCGGTGTCCTTGCGTTAAATATCCCGCAGCTGCTGCCGAATAGCATGGACTGATCTACCAGTTAACTTTCTCTCCTCCACGACGTCAACGTTGACGTCGTGGAGGAGAAAGTTTCTGTGAGATCAGTCCATGCCTATTTCGGCAGCTGCGGGATATTTAACGCTAAGACACCGACTAATGTGCTGTTATCTATGTGTATCTCATGTGAATGCGGGCTAACATGGCAACAAGTGATTGTATATGTATATAGCCACCGCAACATGCAGTGTTTATCCTACGATTTAACAGTGTGGCAGCATAAGCTTGACTGGGTATTTTGTATTATCCTATTCCTAGACACGTGCAGTAGCATATGTAACTGAGGGCATCTGACGACGTGCATGATTACCACATGTATTACTACTGTGAAGCGCTATGTCACTAATGGCGCTATATAATAAAGACATACATCAATACAATACACCACTGGATGTATATGTGCTTTGTATGCATGCATTTACCCTTTATCCACATATGCACACTGGAGTTTACCTATGTGAGTGGATATTGCTTTATAGCACTTATTTAGGTATTAACCATTTAGTGCTGTACCTCTCACATTCAGTCCTATTGGTACCTACCTTGACTGCTAGCCGTGCGACACACCAGTTACTATCATATTTTAATTGTTTATTTAGTTTAGAGTAGCGTCTTATGTTGTTTGTTTTGAATATTATAAAAGATTTGTTATTTTGCCATTTTGGCGTTTAGTGGTTAATTGTCCGCCCACATGATGGGCGCGGTTACTTACCTGTATTGTATGGTTGATTGAACCTTTTGTACTTTTTGGTATTAAGCCCATTTAATCACTAGCCTTGTGTGCAGTAACTGAGGATCTTGGGGAGACTCATACCTCCTCTATTTGTTTTGTGTATGTTTACCCTATCCTCTTGCACCGGCTGGTAAAAGAGTATTATCATACTCTGAGTATTTGTAATCATTATCTGGGTGAGCGGTAGACCACAAGTGTTGTTTTACAAATTACTATTATCCAGATATGGATAATAGTGGATTTGTCCATATAAAATACAACATTAAGCAGCATAAATAAAGTAATACATCTTGCACTCACCCCTGCCAGGCTGCTACAATGAAGGCCGTCCTCTCCTCATCACCGTCCATGTCCTCCCGTTGCCACAATAATACAGTCACTTTAAAAAAAAAAACAAAAAACAATCTAATATGTCCCCTACTCCCAAAAAGTCTTGGCAATCTAACGCGTTTTCGTAGCATAGCACAGCTACTCATCTCTGATGCTACGTGCTACCAAATGCACCCCACACCCCCCCACCAACCATACACAATCACCCCCTGACAACCCACGCTGCAGTCATCCAGACCAAACACTTCAGCGAAGCCCACCCCCCCTACCTTTTGCACGACTTTTTTCCATGGTAGCGGTCTCTTTACTTCCGGTGACTCATCTGGCGCGACTCCCGCGCCTGCATAGACATGCACGTTTGAGTCCTTCCCCCTGCCATTCACGTGCTCTTGATCTACCTGCATTCTCATCGTGGTAGTGAGGTACTGCTACAGGCACTATGCCCCACGCTACCTCTCCGGGCTATTCCGCGAACGGAACTTGTTCACAGGTCTTTGAGACTGGTTATATTACCTTCTTCAACACTGCCCGTCCCCTACATCAGGGTACTTGGGAGGATGTCCAGTACACCTGGTAGTGCATTTTACCTGAGTATTGAGGACATCCGTGAACTACAGTCACCTGATGTTTTGACGTGGAGATTCCAATTTCCAGCCAGACCTGGTCGTGATGTGGTACCATGTGCATTGTCATATGATACCTCTTTTTTATTTTTCATTGATGTACGCACAATACTTACCTTTTTTATTCTCTTTTATATAAATTTAATGCATTATAAGCGTCGTGCGCTGACTTTTTTGTCTTTTTATACCAGGCTACGCCTGAACTTTTTAGGTAACACACATATAACAATATAACAGGCCCTGCAGGATTTGTTCCCAACTGCCCCTCTTTACTGGGCTTACAGTGCTAAAGGGGCCAGAGTATTAGTAGACCAAGGGACTTTGCTACAAATGTTTAAATGCTCTTCTTTCTTTTACTTTATTGCTTTTAATGTTTAACTAAATATGTGGGCAGTGAACCAGATGCTTAATTAGGTTGCTGTGTTTGTTTACATTTGTTGCCTGGAGATTGTAGCTGGGAGGCCTTTAAGAGGGTGTAATATTAACCAGATGTGATGTAATTTAACACTTATGTGTGAGAAGCTATTTTTGTACCTGAAACATTTCCACTTTATTCCTGCCGTTTTTATCTTGTGTTGCTTTTTTGTGAGATTATGGATACTTTCTTTGTATTTTGATATACACAAATATAGGGGCTAAACCAACACCTAGTTTTATCTGTTTTATTTATTTTTTTCTGTTTGGGTCTAAGGGCAATACAGTAATTACTAAGCTTCAAATGAATGGCCCTAAAAATTGTAAGCTCTTTTGAGCAGGACTCCTTTTCCTAATGTCACTATGTCTGAAGCCACTTCTTCCCTTTATGTATATTTTGTTATTTATATTATGTCACGTGTATTACTACTTGTGAAGCATATTACATTAATGGCGCTATATAATAAGACATACAGAGGCGGCACACTTTATCCTTACCTGACTAGTGCCGCAAGCCGGGAGGTATCCCAGCTTGTTCGTTTATTTCCCTCGCGTGCCGCGCGTCATCGATGCGGGTCAGCTTCATCGGGAGCGTGCGCGCATGGCGCCCGTGCCCAGGGCTCCCCGAGGGAGCCCTGGTGTCCCACGAGGTTGGGATTGCGGTGGGGGGGCTCCGGGGGACCGCGGACCCGGAGAGGGGAGGGGGAAGCCCTGATCGGAGACCATCCTCCGAGGCTCCGGCGCGCGCTCGGTTTCTGTTGGCGGCGAGACCGGGCAAAGGTAAGAATACCTCGGTCGCAACAGTAACATGCATACTTTATGGGTTAGTACCACTAAATAATACTTTATAACCCTGCAGTATGTGCGCTACCCATTAAGCATGTCTAGCACAGATCATGCAATTTATTGTTCTATCATCAGGGACCATTCCGAATTTTTCTCCTGTTTCACCTTTGTTTGGTGTCCAGGTCCTGTACTGCAGTGGGTGTGGAGCATTCACTTCTCTTATGATGTTTTGCAGCAAACAGGTATTTTATCTTTTTGATTTAAATTTTTTTATGTGAATTACCTTTTCATTTATTTGACTTTAGTCTTTAAATCTTTACTTTAGTCACAAACGTAGACTATTTTACACAAGAGCTGTAATGCTAGATAGGATTTTTTTTCCCCTGAAAATCAGCCTGATTTTCTAGTGTTTGATTTCAGATCACCCTGTTCTGACTATCGACATTTCTAGATACTGGAATTGTAATACACTAACCACGGGGGTCCTTTCCTTTGCAGCTCTAGCAACCCACTGTGGCCCATACTACTAAATTATGCTGTTTCATGAGACACCTATCCAATGCTGGAAGGCCTCATTACACCCCTTTACATGAACTTAATGTAAGTGTCTTCCAGGAACCAGAAGGTATCTTATGAATAGCACACACTTGGAATATTCGGTATGAATCGTTTCAAATGATGGTAACAACAAGTCTTATTGCTTTTCCCATATATACCAATCCTTGGCAATGGCTGGCTGATTGGTTACAATACATTGACTCTTGGCTAGCTCCCAAAGCTCAGTAAATCAGGGCTCATAATGTGACTTTACTGAAAACACAGAACGGATATTCTGTTCCTGTTAGCACGTTTTCTCAAAGCTAATTTAATCACAAACAAATGGTGTTTCTACTTCTCCTTAGTATAGGCCTTACCGTTCTGTCATCTTCCAATAACATGATGTTATAATATGTATTAGCATTACTTACTTCGATCCAGAGCCTGAAAAAGGTGTTTAACTCGGGTTAAGAGAAAAAAGCTACAAATATGTCACCTATCTCATGCTTAACTATGGTGTTACATCCATTCAGTCCCTGTAAAAGCTCTGTAAGTATGACCTACAGTAGAGGCACTCTTATTCGACACAAAAACCAGTGGCAATTCCCCAAAAAAACCAGGAAACACCCAGGTACATTCTGAATACATGCCTTAAACTTTCCTTAAAACTAGCCCCACATTTCCAGCATTTGATTAATGGCCTATCAGATTAACAGCGGGGTCCCTGGCATTCCCATTCAACTGAATTGGACTGCCAGGGATCCTGCTGGTTAATCCTATGGGTCGTTGTCAATGCAGAAATACTTAAACGTGCCTCAAACCACCCAAACATACCCAGCACATACCCAGCACATACCCAGAATGTTAACCCGGCTAGTTTACGGCAATGTTAGAATAAACGTTGCCCTCTACTGTAACTACAGTATGTACGTTAATTCCCTGTGTTAACCTTAAATCCTTTTGAGACTATTAGCAATGTTAGGGTAATAGGATATACACAGGCTTAGCTAACTCAAAACCTGGAAAGGTGGAGGTGAATTTGCTGCTGCTGCTGCACTGTTTGTGTTGGGGGGGTTTGCGCTATAATTAATTAGGGCACTTCTGTTTTTTAACGAGTTTTAAACTGCACCATAGTCCATACATAGCACATACTGCATAGGGCTTCTTAAATTTTAACTCTTAGCACAGCATGTTGTCACACACCCCATGCTGTATGCAGCAGCATTTTTGTTTCTTTCTTCTCGCTATGCAGTGGAAGAAATGCATAAGACAGTATAATATTAGTAGTGTAGGACCTACTGAAATAGGTTTTACCATCACGTGGTTTTAGGCTTAAAATATTTTGGCCAAAGTATTGAACAAATTACAAATTTTATAAAGAAAGAATTAATATACATAGTAATTGTATTAAATGATTTTGTCAAGTTGGATGTAGCATTCCAGCCTTTTTGTCTCTTAGGGTAATAGGATAGCCAGGAGTCTCAGAGTAAATAAGGCACCCTTATTTGAAAGGTGGACATAGAATTCACCACAGAGTGGGAATCAATTTATATAGATGAGTGCTCGTCCAAATTGATGATAATACTAATCAGATATGGGAGACAAATTAAAGGGTAATGAACAACATATTGATGAGTGTCCAAACCAAATTGGAGCAATTTAATAAACCTGAACATGCATACAAACTGATGTCTATTAAGTCAATTTAAATTTAATAGGGATAAGAAGGCTAACGAACTAACATACAAAGAAATTGGTAATAAAAGGTATAATCAAAATATCAAGATACTGAATACAAACAACTTCCACCAATTTGAACACCCCACGGATACCCTATAGGAACTCCCATATTAAGAGACCTATTATGCCAACACATACTTCCATGTTTACTTATTTGATAAATCCCTATATACTTTTCCTTTTTAAAAAGATGTGCACCTTTTTTTGAACAAATCTTTGTATCGCCATCACAGTCCCATGGTAATGAATTCCACATTTTAACTGCCCTTACTATAAAGAATCCTTTCCTTTTGTTGCTGGTGAAATCTCTTTCCTCCAACCTAAGGGATTGGCTCTTGTGTTGTTTGTACTGCCCTGGGATGAATAGTTCTTTTGAAAGGTCCTTGTTTTGTCCCCAAATATATTTGTATATAGTTATCAGAGCCCTCTTATATGCCGCTTTTCTAATGTAACAGATCTAATTTAGCTAGCTTAGTAATAACTTCTTCTATAATATCCTTTCTCAAGTGAGACCGTTGGTTGTATGTGGTTAAACCCGGTGCACCACAAGTAACTTTTTTAAATATGAGCCCTGAAAATCACATCTCGTGCTATTTGTGAAAAATTTGATCACACCACAGTTCATTAACTGTAATTTTACATGTGGTATACACTCCTGAGTGTCCGTGGATGATACAATATATCGTCAGGACAAGAAAAACTAAATGCAGGTTTTATCTCATTTTTCCTTATCATCACATCAAGACCCAAGAGGACTCACTGTGAAAAAAGTAGAGTAAGTACCTAGAGATGAGAGAGTGGCGATCACCTTCTGCACTTAGCCAAAGGGGAAAACATTTGCATTTCTAAGTCATGGTCCTGAATGAGGAATTGATTTGGCAGCTTTTTTTTTACTTCAGTTTTTACTTTTATGTATATTTTTATTTCTACTTTCATGATAATTATGTTATTCTATTTTAATATCATCATTTATTTTTTACTTAAATCCGGCCTCCACTAAGAGGGTCATTTCAGTACGTTTCTTTACAGTTCGAGAACACTACATTAATATAATTATTTTTGTTACACATGAGAAGATGGAAATTAAAAGCCAGAATTATAATAATACATGGTTGCTTTTAATCACAAAGGTTATACATACATTCAATTTACCGGGCATTTATGGACAGTTAGAGATATAGTTATGGGTATTAGTAACATTTACAAACAGGATTAACATTGTTTTAAGAAGAGTGGATAGCCCTGCAATGTGTTGTGTTAGAAGAGGCCCTGCCTGAAGGGGCTTACAATCTATAGCTGGGTAGCTTGAAACATTGGGTATTGGGGATGATGAGGGCTGGTGAGTTCAGATGTAATGAACAGCTGCAACATTACCAAACATCAACAACGGTGACACACTTTGGCTGTCGTTTTTGGGGGCGACTGGGTGTTCTTGTCCCAGAGATTTTTGGTTAAATAATAGCAGAAACCTGGACCTCATAGCCGACATGCAGAAGGGAGGGACTTATGAGCTCCTGTGGTCTTTGAAGCGTCTCTTTTCCTCATGTGTTTAATCACAAATCCACTCTGGCTTAGTGATCAGGGCAGTGAAGGCATTTTTGGGACTCTCTCTTAGGGAAACACTTTTGGGGCAAACTCAGGTGTTATGTCCCAAAATTCTTTGGTAGAATGAAACAGTAGCCAGCATAGCACTGGACTTCACAGCAGACATGCCATCATAATTATCTATTTTTTCTTTTTAATTTTGGGAAAGTCGTGTTTATACATTTTGTAATAATTATTTAAGGATCTTTCGATCTAGAACTCATTTTCGTTTTCTATTTTTTTCAGTTTTTATTGATATTATTACAATGAATTATTTAGATCCAAAATGTAACAATACACTCGTGCCCTTTGCTCCACTTTTAAGGTAATACTGTGCCATACTGTACTTGTAATAGGAATTAATCTTTGGTTAACACAGATACTATATACTGTTTTTATCATAGGTACAATCTTCCTTAACTGGATAATGGGATTATATTTAGGAAAGCCTTACTTGTGGCTTTTTAATATGTTCTAATGTATGTACCATACCTTTTTGGATTGACACCTATTCCCTATCTATCAAAATAAAAAAGTGATAGTTCCCTTACACTCTGTTACACTATTCACGTGAGGCTCTTCGTTCTACATCTCCAAGGTACCAGAGTTCCAGAACCTTCACTCCACTCCACTCTATATCCCCAAGTGATTGTCACTATCACCCTGGATACAATGGGTTGGGGCCTTACATTCTGCGAATTATCCTGCATTACCCATAGTTACCCCTTAGTAGGCCCAGTAGGGGGGCTACATGTCCCCATTCTGATTTTCACACATAAGTAACCACATCAATAATCGCAAACTTTGTTTTTTTTATATGCTTTATTATTCAATTATTATTTTCTTGTCTATTTTCAAACGAATCATCATTGGCAGTGCTTGACAACACCCAAAAATCTACTACTCACCGATCAAAAATTTACTCGCCACATAGCCCCGCCCCCCAGTCCCACCCTAGCCCTGCCCCCAGTCCCGCCCCTAGCCCCCCGCCTTTAAGAAAAGAAATTAAATAAATTCCTAGAAAGAACCATACCATTCGTTTTTGACATAACAGTTTTTATTGTATTACTTATACTTTACTACTAAACTTGCCAAATCTTTGGAGCTGATGCTCGTACTCTTGGGCGTGGGCAGCAATTAGCCTTGTTAAGACAGCCTATCCGCCTGCCACTTGGCTGGGGTACGAAACAACCTATTCCTCCAGAAAGACTTAGACTTTGGAGCCCGGAACTTATATGGTTTCTGCCCCCCCCGTCCCCCATTCAGTAACCGTCACCTCCCCCTGAACATTCCCCATAGTCTGGAACGTAGCCCAAGGGAGCGAGTGGTGATCATGGTGACTATAGTGATTAACACCAGTCATCTAGACCTGTTATGCCTGTTATGACAGTGTCGGCTCAGGGTGCCACGACCCGCCGTCGGCACAACTCCTCACTCACTTTAGTCGGTTGACGGGAACCCCCACGCTACCCGCTCCCATCACCGCTGGCAACGCCGGTCTGTCGGACAGCCACCCCCCACTTCTGGTGAAACGTGCGTGCCACACGCTCAAAAAACTCTCTCCTCACGCCGACTTCAGGCACGCGCATGGACAATGAACACGGACGCCGCCCTCGGCACTACAGGCTTCCTCCCAGCACTCAGAGCATTCCATTCCATCTGACTCCTGCTTCCTACTCTCCTCATCCCACAGTCCTTGTGGTAATTTGGCTGAGGATAATCATAGTTGCTTGTACTTATCTCTTTTTCTGCCTCCACCGTCTTGCTTTGTCTTGTCTTGCTGTTCCTCATTCTGTGTATCGAACTCGCTTCCTACAACGATCCGCACATCTCAAACCTGACCTCGGCATCCGGACAGACACCACTCTACTCTCTCCAAACCCGGCCATGGTTAACAGTACCTGCAAGATCTGCACCTCCTCCAACTCTGACCCTCGGTAAGTATATCTCGACCATCCGTACCTCTCCAACCCCGACCCAGCTACCTTGACAATCTACACTCCAACGCGCCCTTCGTGGCTGCAGGTGGTGTTATGTCCTTTCCCACCTCAGCACCGTGGTCCTGCCTTGTTTGTGGTGAGCGCAGCATGACAGTTTTCTCACCCACCAAACATGGACCCCAGCTGAGTGGAGCAATATTGTCCTTCACTGCCAACATGTTTTTCTAGACTATAGAAATATCTTGAGCAAAATGACCAACGGATGGAACCTGCGTACAGCAAGAGCCTTCCATTCCCTCACAATTCAGGCACAACTGCTTCCCCTGTATCTACTCTCCGCCAGCACTTGACGCTTCTTCTGCTACTCTGCTACCTACCCGACTACTTCTGAACCCCGTCTACCGACGCCTAACCGTTATAACAGGAAGATGCCCACGGGTGTAGAGGCTTCCTAAAACAGTGTTTATACAGTTTGAAATCAAACGCCTTCGCGTTTTTGTTTCCCCCAGATCCCAAGGTGCTTACATCATCTCCCTTCTTACGGATGACGCCCTGGCCTGGGCCTCCCCCATCTGTGAGCATGAGGTCGACCTTACGCATAACATCGGACTCTTCGCCAGGGATTTCCGTGGGGTCTTTGATACCCCAGGATGAAAGATGAACCGCGCTTCCTCTCTTTTTCCATATCTCTCAGGAAATTGACCGTGACCAGGTTACACTCTGAGTTCCAACCATTCCGTCGAGACCAGGATTGAACAACGAGGCATTGTCTTCTGCCTTTCAGAACCGTTAAAGGAAGAACTCGTGACACCTAGCATCCTATGGATCTGGAGGAACTAATCGCCTTTTGTTATTCGGGTAGATCAACGCCTGCAATAGAGAAGGTCTGAACAATCCTGCCATCACCAGCTGGCATGCAGATCAACTTCTCTTCACTTCGCCACACACGGAATCTCCCCACTACGATTCTCTGGAACCAATGCAACTAGGGCTAATAAGTTTGTCCCCGTCTGAGAAGCAACGCCGGTCTCTCTGCCTATACTGCGGCATCCCAGTCTCAAGTGCTCCAGTGTCCTCCCACAAACCAGAAATGCCCCTCCAATGAGATCCAGGGAGTCTAATTGGGACACACTTTGCATCTCCTCTTCACCAAAGAGATTTTGCCAACCAGAATTTTTGATTCCTGTTCTTCCTTACAGGGGAGAGTTTTTCATGCCACGGCACTGGGCATTTGGGATTCTGGATCTGGAGGCAACTTCAATCGACCAGGCCTTCGCAGAGAGGAACAACATTCCTCTTACCCACAGAAAGGTACTGGTAGGATTGGAGCCATCGACGTGACCGGCCATTACACCAGCCTTCATTTCCCTGCAGACCATTCCCTTTCATTTACAGACGGGAGAGGACCATAAGGAGGAGATTCGTCTTGATGGATCCATACCACCTCGGTTGAAGTGATTCTCGGCCCTTACGTGGCTCCAACGCCATAATCCTCGCATTGATTTGACAATAGAGAACCTGTCCAGTGGCGCACCCATTGGTTGGTGGCTTGTTCACGTTTGGAAAGGAGGCGAACTTCCTACCTGAGGTATACAAGAATTTCACAATGTCTTCATAAGCACTGATCCGAAATCCTAAACCCACATCGTCTCTTCGATTGTCCTATTGCCTTGCCGGTTTGGTGCTTGCCAGGGGAAGATCTTATCCACTCTCACTCTCGGAGACTAAGGCCATGGAAAACGATTATATCCGAGAGAACCTAGAGAGGGGGTTTATTCAGAAATCCTCTTCCCCAGCCGGAGCCGATTCTTTTTCATCAAGAAGGACGAGTCCTGCGGCCATGCATTGATTATAGAATAAGATTACTCTAACTAATCGTTACCCCCTTCCCTTGATCTCTGAACTTTTCGACCACCTAAAGGGGTCAACTATCTTCACCAAGTTGGACTTGCGCGGTGCCTATAATTTGGTGAGAATTCGCCAGGTTGATGAATGGAAGACGGCCATTCAATACCGACGATGGTCATTATAGTTCTCGCCATGCCCTTCGGTCTATGCAACGCTCCTGCTGTCTTTCAAGACTTTCGTCAATGAGATCTTCCGGGACCTTCTCAACAAATTTCTCATTGTTTCCTAGATGACATTATGATTTTTTTCCAGGAAAAATGCCCAGGAGCACGTCGGTCACGTTAAACAGGTACTGTTACGCCTCGAGAAAATCGTCTCTATCGCCAAGTTGGAGAAATGCCCAATTTTCATTGAACTTCCATGGCATTTTTGGGATATATAATCTTCTGATTCCGGCTTCTCCATGGATCCAGCTAAGCTCAAGGCAGTCCTAGACTGGCCCCAGCCTACCACTCTCAAAGCCATATAATGTTTCTTTGGCTATTATCGCAGGTTTATCCGGAACTTCTCTTCTACGGTAGACCCCATCACAGCCTTAACCAAGAAAGGTGCAGATCCTGCCTCATGGTCTTCAGCTACTATCCTAGCCTTCGACCATCTGAAGAAAGCCTTTGTGTCTGCCTCAAATCCTCAACACCCAGACCCCAAACTACCGTTTTCCCTGGAGGTGATGCGTCGACTTGGGGGCCGGTGCCATCTTTCTCAAAGAAAGTCATCTCTGGCAAGACTGCATCGCTATGCATTTTTTTTCTAATACTTTTCTTCTGTTTGAGCAGAATTATGACGTGGGGAACCGGGAACTTCTGGCAAACAAGTTTGCCCTGAAAGAATGGAGGCACTTCTTGGAGAACAAGAATCCTATCACCATCCTATCACCACTTAACCGACCATAAGAATCTACTCTACATAGAGTGCACTCGTCGCCTAGGCGCTCGACAAGCTCGCTGGTCGCTCTTCTTCTCCCCTTCAACTACCCTTATCCTCCTTTGTACCTGGTTCCAAAAACCTAAGGCGCCGAAGCTCTTTCACGTGATTCACGCTGAAGTAAAATCCGAGGATCACTCTGGACGCCTGCTTCGTCCAATATATAATCTCTGCTACAAACCTTGGATGTTTGGACGCATCCATCTTGACCATCATGTCTCAAGATGGTCCCTCAAATCCCTGAGGGGCCGCCTTGTCATGGCGACAGGGGTAATCCAAGCATTATAAAGTATTTAGCCCGGCTGCATGCCCCTGAATGAGATTGGGAACTGTCAGAGTGTCACTCTCAACCCACCCAGTGTAATAATACTGCAAAATGTATCAATGGCTGTGTCTCTCCCCCCGGGATAAGGGGGGCAAGTTAACACCAGAACCGACGTATAAGCCCATGTAGCAGGGTCCCCCGAGCATATTAGAATATGAGAAGTGTACGCTCTGCAGGCCCACTGTGAGTTGAGCCTGGTGGCATGTCATTAGATTGTCTTTGTGCTCCGGCTAGGATAAGTGGACACAACGCTAAAAGAGCTAACATTGGCTGCTCAGTCCTATTAATGTGTAATAACCATGCTAAATGCGCCCGCTAGGAATAAGTGGGCTTCCTGTCACTGTTTAAAAGGGTTATTGGCTAAGGTGTATTGGTTATAGGTGGGGGCCTGGCATTTGCAAAACTGTATCACTGTGTACTGCAGACAAAGCAGGAGATCTTAACTCCGAAGCTTAAAATTGGATAAGTGGTCTGCGTCCATGAAAAAGAGCTGCCGGATTGTCAACAATGTATATATGTGTTGTTCACTCATCCGATTAGGTCAATTGTGAAAGATGCATCTCGGTTATCCATTGGGTGTCCGGGCAGTGCACATGCCCCATGGTCCCCAGACCGCAGACCGGGGAAAATTAGACCACAACCACATCCACCACACATGTTAATTATCTAACCTTTTGATAGTGAATGTCCTAGCTTTCTGATTTTTGGTATCCAGTGCAAGGGGTAAACATGTACATCAGGTATTGTATGACACTTAAAACTTATATACGACTATAACTGACAGGGTGAATCTGTTTTAGTATTTTTAAAGTTATAGGAACCCGGGCTTACATTTCAGCTAGGCAGTGGATACATGTAAGCAGTTCCCTATTTCATTTGTGATCACCATTACAGGGATGAGTCATGTACAACTGTAATGTCATCCGGACATCTGAGGCACTCCCTGTTGTGGAGATGACTCCATAGTATCTGTGGAAATCGTGGCTTCAAAACGTGGTGAAAGTGTAAATGTCAGGAATGTATTAAAACCGTTTTGCCTAGTAGAATTTCCGGGCATCCTGGAGAAAGGTAGACATTCTGCCGCCATTGCAAGGGGGCTGGTCAGGTAGCTAAGTGGGTTAAGTGTGAGGCTTAGCGATGACTCTTTGCATACCGTGAAGCCTTTGCCCGGCTGCAGGAGAACTGTTGGCAAGCTTGCCATAGGGTGGGATTTTTGCTGTCCGATGCCAAGATTGGCTTGTGTATTACCCAGATAGGCTTGGAGGGTTTTATAATAGCCCATGCAGCTTCGGGAGGGTGTTCTTCTGGATCCATCTGAAAGCTACAAAGTAACAAACAAAAACCCCCCCGCATTCAATACGACGATGGTCATTATGAGTATCTCGCCATGCCCTTCCGGTCTATGCACGCTCCTGCTGTCTTTCAAGACTTCGTCAATGAGATCTTCCGGGACTCTCTCAACAAATTTTCTCATTGTTTACCTATATGACATTATGATTTTTTCCATGAAAAATGCCCAGTGAGCACGTCGGTCCAGTAAACGGTAGCTGTTTACTCCTTCGAGAAAATCGTCCTATTCGCCAAGTTTGGAGAAATGCCAATTCATTGAACTTCCAGGCATTTTTGGGATATATAATCTCTATTCCGTCGGCTTCTCCGATGGATCCAGCTTAAGCTCAGGCAGTCCAGACTGGCCACCAGGCCTACCACTCTCAAGCCATATGAATGTTTCTTGGGCTATATCGCAAGGTTTATTCCGGAACTTCTCTTCTAACTGGTAGAACCCTCACAGCCTTAACCAAAAGGTGCAGACCTGCCTCATGGTCCTTCATCTACTATCCTATGCCTTCGCCCATCTGAAACAGCCTTTGTGTCTGCTCAAATCCTTACAACACACCCAGACCCCAAACTAACCGTTTTCCTGGAGGTGATGCGTCCGTACTTGGGGCCGGTGCCATCCTATCTCAAGAAGTCATCTCTGGAAGACGCATCGCTATGCATTTTTTTCTAAAATATTTTCTCTGTTGAGCAGAATTATGACGTGGGGAACGGAATTCTGGCAAACAATTGTTGCCCGTGAAGAATGGAGGCACTTCTTTGAGAACAAAATCCTATCACCATCCTATCACCATCTTAACCACATAAGAATCTACTCTACATAGAGTGCACTCGTCGCCTGCGCTGCTCACAAGCTTCTGCTGGTCGCTCTTCTTCTCCCGCCTTCAACTACCTTTCTCCTTTGTACCTGGTTCCCAAAAACCTGAAGGCCGAAGCTCTTTGCAACTGGTTCATCGCGAAGTTAAATCCGAGGATCATCTGGAGACAGTGCCTGTCCTTCAATAATATTCAATCTCTGCAACACCTTTGATGTTTAATGGACGACTCCATCTGGACCAATCATGTTCCAGATGGTCTCCAAATCCCTGATGGTCCGCCTTGTCATGGCGAAGGGGTATCCAAGCCATAATAAAAGGTATTTGGCCCGGCTGCATGCCCCTGAATGAATTGGGAACTGTCGAGTGTCAGCTCTGGCAACCCAACCAGGGAATAATACTGCAAAATGTAGTTCAAAATGCCTGTGCCTCCCCCCTGGGTAAAGGGGCAAGATTAACACACATGTACCGACTGTATAAGATCCATGTGCAGGGTCCCCCTGAGTCATATTATAAATGAGAGTGTAAGCTCTGGTCAGCCCACTGTGATTTAGAGCCTTTGGCATGCGATTAGAATTGTCTTTTGTGCGCCGGCTAGGGATAAGGTGGAGACCACACGCAAAAATGGAGTCTACATTGGCTGGCTGCAGTCCTATTAGTGTGTAATATCACATGCTAAAATGCGCCCGCTAGGATATGGGCTTCTGTCCACTGTTTAAAGGTTTAATTGGATAAGGGTTGTTAATGTGGTTATGAAGGTGGGGCCTTGCATTGCAAAACTTATCACTGTGTAACTGCAGACAAAGCAGGGAAGTCTTACCGCAAGCTAAATTGGATAATGTGTCTGTCGGATCATGAAACAGATGCGGATTGCAACAATGTTATAATGTTGTCTCATCATCCAATTACGGCAATTGGGGAAATGCATCTGCGGTTATCATTGGTGTCCCGGGCATTGCCATTGCACCTGGCCCCAGACCGCAGACCGGGGAAAGTTTAGACCCACAAACCAACATCCAGACACACCAGATGATTATTAGCTAACACTTTTGATACGTGAATGTCCTAGCTTTCTGATTTTTTGGTATGCAATGCAAGGGGGTAAACATGTACTCAGGTATGGTTTTATGACACTTTTAAACACTTTATATAAGCTATAACTGACAGTGGATCTGATTTTAGTATTTTAAATGTTATAGGAACCCGGGCATTTATCTTTTTCAGCTAGGAGTGGATACATTAGCGCACTTCCCATTGTCATTTGTGATCAACCATTACAGGGATGAGTCCTGACTACTGTAATGTAAGTCCCGACATCTGGACTCCCTGTGGCAGATGACTCCAGAGTATCTTGTGAAATGTCCCGGGGCTTCAAAACTGGTGAAAGTGCTAATGTCAGAAATGGTAATATAAACCTTTTGTCCTAGTTAGATGTCCGGCATCCTGTAGAAAGGTAGACTTTCTGCCGCCATGCAAGGGGGCTTGTCATATGGCTAAGTGGGTTAGAGTGTGAGGTTAGGCATGACTCTTTGTCATACCGTGAAGCCCTTTCCCCGGCTGCAGGAAATGTTGCAAGCTTGCCATAGAGGTGGGATTTTGGCTTCCCATGCCAATATTGGCTGTGTAATTACCCAGATAGGCCTGTGGAGGGTTTTTAAGGCCCATGCAGGCTGTCGGGAGGGTGTTCCTTCTTGATCCATCTGAGCTACAGTAACCGACATGTTTTCATTGAAGCAAAACCGCCCGTTGACCAGGAACACTCCGCTGGTGGCTGAGAATTCAGTGCGGCCGCCGCATCCAGCCCAGCCGCGTCCCCTCCGTTTCCTCCCCCCTCCAATCGGCTCGCTAAATTAAATACCTTCCCGACCCCCTAGCGGCTCCTGCTGTGCCCCTCGGCATCCCCGCTCCCCCCGCTTACCTTACACTTTTCAAACCTTCAGGTTGTCGGGGACGCCGAGAATCCGGGGAGCCCGGCGCGCACGTCCTGTGACGTCACCGCGTCACGCGAACGAGCCGCTTCCCAACGCTTCTCCACGCTGCGCCACGCATCGCACGCTTCGGTTTTTAGTCGAATAAACCATTGTCGGGCTGTCATACGTGGCGTACAGAACGATTCCCATCGTTAACCAAAGATTGTACCCCGCTACGAAGTTCCGTTAGAACTAGGGCTTGTAAATGAATTCTTGCAGGCAGAACAAAGGATATTTCTTTCGGCGAAGATACAGGGCTTCAAGCGGCGCCCCTAGCCAAAGATAGTTTTGGCTCCTGGAATTGATACCTATGGGGCTATGCACTAAGCTCAATTGCTTTTGCGTTTTGGATTTGACCAAAAAGCAGTTTTCGTTAAAAGTGAGGCACGGGGGACCGATGCACTAGAGCCTTGAGCCATTTTTTAACGTACCTGCTCATAGCTTCAAAAACAGCCACACACAGCTGTACGTGTTGCTTTTTTCCCCCTGCTAGCGTTCGGAACCTCTCAGTTACGCTAGTCTGATAGAAAAAAAAGCCGCCTGTAACATTGCTATCTCTGATTGGCTCTATTACATGTGACAGGCTTCAAAGACGTCATCATCCGTTCTCCCCCAAGCCTCCTGTTCAACATTGTCTACTAGAGGCACATCAGAGATGGATGGAGTTCCCACCGCTCTTGATTGCACTGTACCATGTGATGACCGGCCATGTTTCTTTTAATGATGTTCATCTAAAGGCAATTGAAGCAAAGCCATTCTGATTGGCTGTGCTTTCATTCCTTTAAATGACGTCATCATTTTTTTTCCATCTGGCCAAATCACATGTTTTTCACGGCCATCAGGACCGTGGAACATTTGACGCAAATGGACGTCATAGGCCTATAAAAGCCTATGTCGCCTCATTTGAAGCTAGTCGCCAGGAGTGTACTCTCCCTCCTAAGAAGAGAAAGAAAGGGCGTGGCCTAAGAAACGGAACAAGCCTGGAAAAAGATGAGAAGATGGAATAAGACATCAGAAGACCCCAAGAAGAGAAGAGACACGACTTGGTTTGTTATGGTTTTTTATTTATGGCTGTCGCTGGATTGGGTTCCTGTGTCTTCCGGGTCGCTTGGATTTCGGTATGGGCATCTAATGGTTGAGTAAACCAAAAGAAAAGTTTATTATTTTTACTTTGTATTACTTAGGTTTTTATGATTTTTTGTCATGCTCTTTTATTTTTTTGCACTCCCATTTATGCCCGTTCATGTACTCTATTGTATACCTGGCGACACACTTTTATTTGAGCTCGGCTATCCCACGAATTCGGGTATAACCCGGTTGTGTATTGCAGGTTTTGTGACTGTTTTTTTCTGCCCGAGTGCATGAGGTATTTTCGCAGGTGATTGAAGCATTTTATTTCCCGCGTGGCTGCAATCTGCCAGTTATTATATATATAACTGCATTACAATTCATGAATTTATGACATCTGGTAGACACGCGCGAAGCCACTTGCAGCCTATTAAATCCTATCATTATCATTTTAACAAGATCAGCCGCCGTCAGCCAGGCATGAACCCAGGCTGGGAAGGCACACGCACGGGCTTGTCAAAGAGGTTGAGGGCGGCTTCATTCCAGGTATCTGCCAGGTACATACTTGTATTTGCTCGAATAAAGTGGTGTCGGCTGCAGTATATACATTCACGGACCTGAATGGGTGTATTGTATGGTGAAATTTTGTATGTAAATGCATTGTAATTTTTTTTTTTTATGCTGATTATTGCCCCTGTTATGTTATGGTTTATCTATCTGTATGGATAACTATATGGGTACTATTGATTGTTTTTGCTCATGTTTAGGTTCTTGGTCATTATGGATAATGTATTTAGCATTATTATTTTGTCATTTTGTGAATACTGTAATTTTGTAATGTTATGCTAAAGGCTTCTTTATATGGTAGTAGATTAGAATGAAGGTGGGTTTATTTTAAATTATGAATTGTTTTGGCAGGTTTGATGCTAATTGTATTATGTTGGTTAGTTCTAATTGATTTCAGGATTGCATTGGTGGTTTAGGGACACTTGTTCCTGTGTATTTTATTGTTCCATATATTTTGCATAGTGTTATATGATCACAGATTAATTGCATCAATGTACACACATGCAATTTGTGACATTTCATAACATTTGTGTAGCTGGCAGTTTTGTTTTTTGTAGATATGCAATGCTGCTGTGATTTATTTTAACATCAACTGTGGTGGGTTTTTAGAGATTAAAAATGCATGTTTTGATTTGTGGATGTTTTATGTGTTTTCATAATGGCAAATAATATATTATCCTATCTGGATAATAGTTATTTGGCACTTATTGACTGTAGGTGTTGGGGGGGGATGTTGTATTGAATGTATAGCCAGGTTTATTTTTTTACATTCAGGTTGGTGTCCTTGTTCTGTCGTGAGACCTCTGGAACCACCTGCGGTTCTCCCTCGGGTATCTCCACAGTATCAGGCTGTGGTTCCACGGGTGACACCGTGGGGATGAAGCGGTGATCCCACATCTGTGGGCACCGTGACCCCATTGTCTGCGGGGAGAGACCGGTGGTCCCACAACCGTGGGGGCACCGTGGACCTTTAAGGTGCGGGGATGAAGCGTGGTCCCACATCTGTGGGGGTCACTGCGACCCGTAGGTGCGGGGATGAAGCGGTGGTCCCACATCCGTGGGGGCACAGCAGACTCCTTAGTGAGCACTCGAGGAAAGCAGTTTACAGCCCACGAGTGAAGAGAGGGCAGCGGTCGTAGGAGCGACTGAGATGCGAGAAAATCCAAACTATTCCCGCCCCGTAGACACGTCCCCACAGTACCTTGTGTCTTCTGACCTGGGTCTCCCAGACAATCCGCAGGCCTACCGTGCGGGACCAATTGTGGCCCCGGTGACCCAAGGAGACCACCTGGGGGCCATGGTGCCTTGGCGGACCACCAACAGGCCTCCAGAACCTGTGGGAAACAAGTTACTTGGTACCCGTAGTCTTGTCAGGGCCCACCGGCCCGCTCGGGGCTCGCGTGGGGCTGGGTATGAACCCTTTATGTAAGTAAAAATCATGTATTTATGGGGGGGCAACAGGGTGTGAGTTTATGTTTTAATAATAGATTGAATGTTTATGTGGGGCTGTGTATTGTTTTTATTGGGGTACTGGGAGTGGGTGGGAGGGGTATGCCCCAAGGGATGTGGTTGTGCCTCCCTTGTGTGTAGTGGTGAGGTTGGTTAGGCTCTCGGGGTGGGGGTTATGTCGGAGAGGTATGTAGGCCTCCCGAGTGTGGGTGAGTGGTGGTTAACCCCTTATATGACTGTAGCAAGTTAATACCCCTTATGGTGATAGGGTAGTGGACTTACTTGCTATTGTAATGTTGTGCATGTTTCTTGCCAGCACCGAGGGGCATGGGCAGAATGAAGATTAGGATGAAGACGGCCTTTCATCCGTGGGTGCCTGTAGAGGTAAGTGTAATATGTTTTGACGGTCAATTTTATTGAAGTTATATGTATTTTAAAAATGGCCAAATGCATTATTATCCATATTTGGATAATAGTCATTTTTGCCATTACTGTCATATTATGTGTTAGGGTGTATTTATGTTAGAATTGTTGTTTTATTTTTTGGAGGTGCACATTTGGTACTGCAGGCCCCGGGGACCCCAGGACAGGCCGCGGGGACCCCGGACTCCTGCATGGACCCCCGCAACTCCCCCGCGGGGAACCCCCTCTTGGTTGAGCCTTGTGACCCCGCATCGACCCCCGCCCTCCGTCTGTGACCCCCTCGTGTTTTAAGCCGGGGACACCCCACCGCCTCTGTATGGTTTGCGCATGCAAAAATAAAAAGGGCAAATTTTTTCTAAGTCCAGATTGCTTTGCGTCTACTCTGACCCGACGTGTTCTATCAACGCAACTTTCCGCGTTTGCTAAGGTTGGTTGCTTATTGCACCCCGCTTAAGGGCAACTTTTCACCAAACAGGGCTGCGATCGAGCAAAGTTGGACTTAGGAAAAATCCCTTCAAGTCATTTTTAGACCGCAAATTGCCTTTTAGCGTTGCTTAGTGCATCGGTTGATCCAAAAAGCATGACGAGAGCACTTTGCAGTCTAAAATGACTTAAACGGAGCTTGTGCATACCCCCCTATAGACTGTATTTGGGACTTTCACGTTCTGGAAACATAATTTTAGTTTTACCTCATTCCTTAAGTTTTATTTATTTCGGGTTATTTTGTAAATCAGCACTGTGTGTTTTTCTCGGTGAATAAATTACAATTTATTTTATCTCATGTTTTGTTTCAAATCAAAGGTCCGGGTATTTTTTGTGTTAAAAGCACTGGTCTCCCTTGACATGCCTCTTCACCCCCATCCCCCCCCACTATACCAAAGGAGGGCCTTGATTGGTTCATTTCCTTCTAATCGTCTGACAAAGCCAGGTACTCTAAAACCTTTGATCTTGTGGAGCGAAACAGTTTGTGGCCAGGTATTCCAGGGGAGACTTAAAGAATTTGTTAAAGCAAGTGCAACCTGTGCCCGTAACAAAACTCCCCAAGCAGACAACTGGGATTCTTACATCCCGGATCTCCCGCTTGGTGAACATTTGTCTATGGACTTCATAGTGATCAACCCACTTCCAAGAGCATTAACCCCATATTCCGGTCATCGCAATCGCTTTTCCAAGCTAGACACATTTGTAATCCCAGTGAGAGGACGTTCCTACTCTCCCAAGCTGCAATATTTTGTTCAGGAGGTCTTTTGTCTACATGTGGTACCACAGACTATGCTCCGACTGTTGGTCACAATTTATATTTCCCGGTTCTGGTTTTCCCTTTTCTCTTAGTTGGGCACTCCTTACATTTTTCCTCAATCCACAACAAATGTTCAAACAGAGGAACTAACCAAACTCTGGAGCAGCACCTGCTTTTTTCATTTCTGACACTCCAGGATAACTGGACGACCTCTACCTGGCTGAATTTGCCATTAACTCCTTACCAATAATCCACCCGAGAGTCGCCATTTTTCATAATTATGGAGTCCATCCATCCCGACAGCCGTTGGCCTCTCTTCTTTGGGGGTACCAGCATGGGACAACAGAATTCACATCTTCTACAGATCATGGAGAAGTATCCAGAGAATCTGAAAGACCGCTTCTGTCTCAGGATCCGAAATTTATCTTAGGAGACAGGGTATGGTTATCTACCAAAACATAACCCGCAATGTACCCACCACCCACCTCACCACTGGCACCCCTAGGTTTTTCTCTGTCCCTATCCTGTAATACAGAAGATCAACCCGGTGGCATATCGCCTTCCTCCTTCCTCCATCAATGAAGATCCCCTCTACTTTCATTATCCCTGCTAAAACCCCCCTCCGCTTTTCCAAAGCTGGCGCTTCTCCGATACCACCTCACACCTCTCCTCTACTCGTACAGGGCAAACAGGAATATGAGATCCAGTCTATTGTGGACTCTAGGGTTCCAGAGGGCATCAGTTCTTGGTGTCCACTGGAGATGCTTTGGAGACCATAGGAACTGCTCTTGGGTTCCCCACCATCATCTTCCAACCCCCAGACTCGTAGGACTTTCCATCTGAGCTTTTTTCAAACCATCTTGGAAACGCTGAAGGTTGTCTTCTGAGGGGGAGGGGGGGGGGACTGTGAGGCTCAGGGAGCCACGTGCCTGTCGTCGCATTCCTCACTCACCTCGTCGGCAACCAGGACCCCCCGCACGATCTGCGCCCATCAAACCGCTGTCAACAGACGGTCCTGTCGGACAGCCCTCGGCTTGGCGGCACAAAACTGCGCTCCACTCTTCAAAAAACTCTCTCCTTACGCGACTCAGACGCGCGCTCGGCACGTACAGGCTTCCTCCCAGCACTGAGGCCTTCATTCCACCTGATCTCTGCTGCCTACTCTCCTCCACAGTCCTTGTTAGCTCCACACACCCCCATGCTGCAAGGTTGCTCATTGGACCTCTTTCTATTTATGCTTATCATGCCCACTGCATTTGGCTGAGCATAATCACAGTTGCATTGTACTTCCCTCTTCTCTCTGCCTCCACATCTTGCTTGTTCCTTGCTGTTCTCAGTCCTATGTACCGACTGGCTTTCTACTACGATCCGCACATCTCCAAACCTGACCTCAGCATCCGGACAACGACAACTCTACACTCTCCACCCGACCACGGCTATAAGTACCTGCAACGATCCGCACCTCTTCAACCCTGACACAGCTACCATTGACTAATCACACTCAGACCCCCTCGGCCGCAGGTGGCGTTATATCTTTCCCACCTCATCACCGTGGTCCGCCTTCTTTGTGGTGCACGCAGCGTGACGACAGTACTATTCCTGCGGTGAGACGGTAGCTGTGTGACTGATAAGATACAGTACGGGGCATACGCCTTCCATGGTAGGGCCACAATTAGAGGGGTATTGCCCCACTTAAAATGAACTAGGTTCGTGTTAGAGTCGCACGGCTAGCAGTCAAGGTAGGTTACCAATAGGACTGAATGTGAGAGGTACAGCACATAAATGGTTAATACCTAAATAAGTGCTATAAAGCAATATCCACTCACATAGGTAACTCCAGTGTGCATATGTGGATAAAGGGTAAATGCATGCATACAAAGCACATATACATCCAGTGGTGTATTGTATTGTATTGTATGTCTTTATTTATATAGCGCCATTAGTGTACATAGCGCTTCACAGTAGTAATACATGTGGTAATCATCTCTTGCCAGTCTCTTGCCAGTCTCTTGCCAGTCTCTTGCCAGTCTCTTGCCAGTCTCTTGCCAGTCTCTTGCCAGTCTCTTGCTGCTTCCGGTCCACACAGCAGTACACATACTTCCGGCAGCTTCACCCTCTACTCAATCCTAGGGACTGCTGGGTGTACCAAGATGGCCGAACTCCTGTCGTCGTTGCGCAATGTAGACTCTTTCGGCTTGCGTAACAGGTTGGGTGTACAAAGAAGGCCGTACCGCTCCTCCAAAGCAGCCAAGCGGTGTACCAAGATGGCCGCCTGTTCGTCTCAAAGAGGTGTAGTAAAATGGCCGGTGCGGTACCAAGATGGCCGCTGTCATCAACAGCGGACACAGTTTTGGTCGCACAATCTGTGACGTGACAAAGAAAGAAGGAAATGGAGTCAAATAAACACAAGAGAGAAGAGAATGGAGGTGAGAGATTTATAGTGTGTCTGTGTCAAGTAAGTGTGTGTGTGTATATCAAGTAGGGAGGTGTGTGTGTCAAGTAGTGGGGTATGTATTGTATTGTGTGTCTTTATTTATATAGCGCCATTAGTGTACATAGCGCTTCACAGTAGTAATACATGTGGTAATCATATAAATAACAGATAATATAAATAACAGATCATGGGAATAAGCGCTTCAGACATAAAAGGGACATTAAGGAAGAGGAGTCCCTGCCCCGAGGAGCTTACAATCTAATTGGTAGGTAGGTAGAACGTACAGAGACAGTAGGAGGGAGTTCTGGTAAGTGCGTCTGCAGGGGGCCAAGCTTTATGTATCACAAGTTAACTGGTGAGATCAGTCCATGCTATTTCGGCAGCTGCGGGATATTTAACGCTAAGGACACCGACTAATGTGCTGTTATCTATGTGTATCTCATGTGAATGCGGGCTAACATGGCAACAAGTGATTGTATATAGTATATAGCCACCGCAACATGCAGTGTTTATCCTACGATTTAACAGTGTGCAGCATTAAGCTTGACTGGGTATTTTGTATTAGTCCTATGTCCTAGACACTGTGCAGTAGCATATGTAACTGAGGGACATCTGACGACGTGCATGATTACCACATGTATTACTACTGTGAAGCGCTATGTACACTAATGGTGTACAAACGGAGGAAGGACTGGAAATAAAGGGGTTAAACTAGTTTACCAAGATTTTTATCTTATTGTACCCTGCCATCTAGTGGAGGTATATGGTGGCGATTTCTTTTTCTAGTTTAGGTGGGTTCTAGGACCAAAGCAAACTAATGGGAGAAATGCATGGGTTGAGCAGCCCCACTTTGTATTCAATGAAAGTTAACGTCAGATCGCAGTGCGTTAACCCGTACCAGAGGTTAGTGAATCTCCCCGTTGATATGTAACCCTCCGTTGCACATATGCCCGACTCTTAAGGAGTTTACATCATTAGTTTATGTACCTGGCAGTGCTCATTCGTGGTTACCCTTATCAGGGTGCTGAATTCGTGCAGACTGGGCATTGGTAAGCAATGATGGGCGACAGAAATTTTATTGTACAAATATTCTCCTTTATTTGACAGCATCCAGACAATATACAAAGCAGTGGAATCTTCAATGGGCTCGTACAAACTGTTACTTCCCTAGAGTACACCTTCACGTAACGCTCCTAGGGAGGTACTCCTAGTTGTTACTGGGTTCACCTTCTGTAATGGGCTCCCCCCGTATAGGATCCGTGCCACTGTGAATTCCGTGGGTTCCTCTTGGACTACCATCACTAATATATTCGAGGGACCGCCATCCCACTTCACTGACTTGCCTACCTTCACTCGTCCCTTCAATTTGGCGCAAACCTGGTCTTATGTTATATTGACGACATTGTCTTTATATGGAGAGGGGAAGATGAAACTCTTTTAAACTTTTTAACATATTTCAATACGAACAATTTGAATTTGAGCTTCAGCACCACTTTTAGCAAAAACTCGATTGCCTTTCTGGACCTGTGTATCTACATTCAGAACAACCTTATGCATACAAACACACATTTTAAGCCTGTTGACTGTAACAATTTTCTTTTAAACTCAAGCTGTCACCACGAAAAGTGGTTAAACAATAAACAATATAAACAATATCCCTTACGGCCAATTTAGGAGAATAAGAAGGAATTGCTCAGACACACAGGAATTCAATATGCAAGCTGAAATTCTAGAAAAAAGATTTATTGAAAAGAAATATAATAAATCTATAATTGAAGCTGCAAAAGCTAAAGGAGAGAATTTAAACAGGGAACAACAGTTAATAACTAAAACCAACAAAAAAGAAATGGAGCCTAATTTTATTCCCTTCATTATGCGCTTTAATAGGGAAGCAGACAGTATACAACAGATTGTCCGAAAGCATTTCTCGTTATGCACCATCCAGACTCTTGCGTTCTTCTCAAGGATGTCTTCTTTCTACCCTCTTTGTATCTAAAGCCCTCTCCCGCCTTAAACCTTTTTCACTGACTGCCCCACACCTCTGGAATGCCCTTCCCCTCAGTACCCGACTAGCACCCTCTCTCTCCACCTTTAAGACCCACCTTAAGATACACTTGCTTAAAGAAGCATACGAATAGCACTGTGTATATTCTGAACACATGATACATAATGCTTGGCCCCCTGCAGACGCACTTACCAGAACTCCCTCCTACTGTCTCTGTACGTTCTCCCTACCTACCAATTAGACTGTAAGCTCCTCGGGGCAGGGACTCCTCTTCCGAAATGTTACTTTTATGTCTAAAGCACTTATTCCCATGATCAGTTATTTATATTATCTGTTATTTATTTGATTACCCCATGTATTACTACTGTGAAGCGCTATGTACACTAATGGCGCTATATAAATAAAGACATACAATACAATACAATACACCAGCATTGCACCAATTTTACATACATTATAATAATATAATACAATACAATGGCACGTGCTAAAACAGGATCCAGTCTTGGGAGATTTTCTTCCAACTGTACCCAGGGCTGCCACCTTCAACTGATGGCCAACCCGGAGAAAAAATCCCTTACTTGGCGGCGTTCTTCGGTGGCGGCGGCGTCTCCCGACATCCTGCTGCAACTCCCCCTCCAACTGCAGTGAACATGGCTGCGCGGCGTCATATGACGCCATATTGCCATGGCAACGGGACACTACGTGATGTCACGAAGCTACGCAACGTCACAATGCCAAGGCAACGGAGGGGGAATTGCAGAAGAATGCCGGAGCCGCCGCCGCAGCACGCTAACACCCGCCGCCGCAGCACGCTAACACCCGCAGCAGCACGCTAACACCCGCCACCACCCGCAGCAGCAGCACGCTAACACCCGCCACCACCCGCAGCAGCAGCACGCCGCCACCTGGAGATTGACGGGCTAAACCCGTAGCGTGGAGGTAAGTACCTGAAAACCCGGAGAGGTGGCAACCCTGACTGTGCTGCGAGTGATGTTCACAAAGGCACGCAGCATGAAGGGTAGTTTAGCTCCTAGTGCCTTAGGCAAAATAGAGTCAGAGAACAAAACCACATGCACACCTGACCGACCGAAAGGATTTTTTACATGCAACACATGCAAAGCTTGCAAATTTGGTTACGACAAAACTGACACATTCCTCTCAAACGTAACCGATAAAACATCAAAGATAATGTAAAAGCACCCACGTGGTATATGTCCTTACATGCCCACGTGGTGTATGTCCTTACATGCCCACGTGGTGTATGTCCTTACATGCCCACGTGGTGTATGCCCTTACATGCCCACGTGGTGTATGCCCTTACATGCCCATGTGGACTGCACTATGTGGGCAGAACCACCCGCCCTGTGCGGGTGAGAATCCTTGAACATCTAAGAAATATCAGTTTAGGTTTAGAAAATCATAGTGTACCGTTACATTTAAAAAAAACTACACAATTCGGACCCTCAAGACCTAAAAAATTTAGGCTTAGACCAGGTGTTAAACCATTGGAGAGGGGGCAACAAGACCCTACGTTTATCCCAAAGGGAATCCTTCTGGATCCATCGTCTCAACACTTTGCATCCAAAAGGCCTTAACATTGACTTTGATATAAATGCATTTATAGCATAAAAATGGCGTCTTTTAGCCCCAGTCCCTCAAACCGTAAGCACATACGGCCTCTCTTATAATGACACGCAGTCATTTCTATTTTACAAGCAATAGTGGATGCATTTTATGTAAGGCATGTTTCCTTACATTATTCTGACTCAGAAGCCTTATTTCTCTATATACTGTATATTCCTTATCGGTTGGCTTCCTTAAATTACACTCTTTGAGATCAATATATTTTATAAATAATAATCATCTGATATTAATCTTATATTGCAAATAATAATATGAAAGGCTTTTAGGATAATGTTTTAGTTGTACTAATTTAAAAAAAATGAATCTGGGCTTTTATACAGATCATAAATATCGAATTTTTAAGGGTTTAAGCGGATAGCCGCTAAGGTAATGAAGTTGCCTGTAAATACATTTTTATTGCATGGGACTCATGCCGGGGGTCTCCGGTGCTGATATTAATGGGTATCAGCTCTGGAGACTCCCGGCATGAATCTGATACAGGAAAAATGCATTATTTTTTTTTCTAAGTCCTGTCTCGCCGCCTCTCAGCAGCTTCTCACCAGCCTCACGTCAACTTTTCCTGGTGTGAGGATTTTGGGAGAAACTCGCCATTCTAGAGCCACGATTAGCCTCGATAAGCTAATCAAGGCTACTAGAATTGCACGAGTTTCAGAACCTGCCGATAAGTGGCTTATCGCCGCTCACCCGGCGATCTTTTTAATGACGACTGAAAATGTGGGCGATTTATGCCTTTATCGCCCACTTATCGAGGCTTACTGAATATCAGTAGGCATTTTGGCTGGTAAGTGCTCGATAAGTGGCTTAAGGAGGCTTATAGAATAGGCGCCCAAGTGTTTTTGTTAACTATTTTTTCAAGTTTGTATTTCAAGATGCACTTTGTCCAACCTGAAATTCACAAGAAACATGACAAAATAGCTTAAAAACCATGTTATGTGACATAAAAATGATGAGATTGAATTTTTTAATAAAATACTTTATATATTCCTATGGGTAGAGAAGTGTAATTATTAACATGGCTGGCAAGAGGGGGGAAATTATACTTAATATTGTTCACAGTTCTTTCTGTTTATAGCAATTGTCACTGAGCCCTGCTTACTCCAAAGAGGTGCTCCATGCTCCATTCTATTATTGGACTCTGTGTCTATTGCCCATCTACAGGTCTGTCCTAAAGCCCCAACTTGTGTTTCCAATGTGTGCCCACCACTCCTGCCTTCCTAATTCTCCCTCCTCCCTGGACCAATAACCTAGTCGTCTTCGTCTTCCCGTAAAGTTGCATTTAAACTGTTTTCACAATACCTACTTATTAAGGGTTGTTGAATGTTAAAACAGACTCTATAGAGTATCTAGACGCAATATTAGAAGGGAATAAAGATCAAACAGAACTGTAGGTGCGGACTGGATATACCCACACCTTCCGCCCCCTCCCCATTCCCTCGGCCCCATACCTTTCCCCCTCCCCTCGGCCCCATGCTTCCCCTCATCCCCCTCCTCTCTGCACCATACTTTCCCCCTCCTCCCTGGCCCCATACCTTTCCTCTGCTCCGCCCACTCCTCAGCCCCATACCTTTCCCCTGCTCCCCCCTCTCCTCAGCCTCATACCTTTCCCCCACATTCAGTCCTATTGGTAACCTACCTTGACTGCTAGCCGTGCGACAACACCAGTTACTATCATATTTTAATTGGTTTTATTTAGTTTAGAGTAAGCGTCTTATGTTGTTTGTTTTGAATATTAATAAAAGATTTGTTATTTTGCCATTTTGGCGTTTTAGTGGTAATTGTCCGCCCACAGTGATGGGCGCGGTTACTTACCTGTATTGTATGGTTGATTGAACCTTTTGTACTTTTTGGTATTTAAGCCCATTTAATCACCTAGCCTTGTGTGCAGTAACTGAGGATCTTTGGGGAGGACTCTATACCTCCTCTATTTGTTTTTGTGTATGTTTACCCTATCCTCTTTGCACCGGCTGGTAAAAGAGTATTATCATACTCTGAGTATTTGTAATCATTATCTGGGTGAGCGGTAGACCACAAGTTGTGTTTACAAAATTACTATTATCCAGATATGGATAATAGTGGATTTGTCCATATAAAATACAACATTAAGCAGCATAAATAAAGTAAATACATCTTGCACTCACCCCTGCCAGGCTGCTACAATGAAGGCCGTCCTCATCCTCATCACCGTCCATGTCCTCCGTTGCCACAAATAATACAGTACATTTAAAAAAAAACAAAAAAAACAATCTAATGTCCCCTAACTCCCCAAAAAGTCTTGGCAATCTAACGCGTTTCGTAGCATAGCACAGCTACTTCATCTCTGATGCTACGTGCTACGAAATGCATTAGATTGCCACGACTTTTTTCCACTGGTAGCGGTTTCGTGCCTTTACTATCTCGGTGACGTCATCTGGGAGCGACTCACCCGGCGCCTGCATCATTGCTAGACATCGCACGTTTGGAGTCCTCTCCCCCGCTGCCATTCACGCTGCTCCTTGGATCTACCTGCAGTCTCACGCTGGTAGTGAGGTACTGCTACAGGCACTATGCCCCACGCTACCTCTCCTGGCTATTGCCGCGAACGGGACTTGTTCACAGGTCTTTGAGACTGGTTATATTACCTTCTTTCAACACTGCCCCGTCCCTACCATCAGGGTACTTGGGAGGATTGTCCAGTACACCCTGGTAGTGCTATTTACCTGAGTATTGAGGACATCCGTGAACTACAGTACACCTGATGTGTTGACGTGGGAGATTCCAATTTCCAGCCAGACCTGGTCGTGATGTGGTAACATGTGCATTGTCATATGATACGCTCGTTTTATTTTTCATTGATGTACGCACAATACTTACCTTTTTATTCATTCTTTTATATAAATTTAATGCATTATAAGCGTCGTGCGCTGACTTTTTTGTCTTTTTAATACCAGGCTACGCCTGAACTTTATTAGGTAACACACATATAACAATATAAACAGGCCCTGCAGGATTTGTTCCCAACTGCCCACTCTTTACTGGGACTTACAGTGCTAAAGGGGCCAGAGTATTAGTAGACCAAGGGGACTTTGCTACAAATGTTTAAATGCTCTTCTTTCTTTTACTGTATTGCTTTTAATGTTTAACTAAATATGTGGGCAGTGAACACAGATGCTTAATTAGGTTGCTGTGTTTGTTTACATTTGTTGCCTAGGAGATTGTAGCTGGGAGGCCTTTAAGAGGGTGTAATATTAACCAGATGTGATGTAATTTAACACTTATGTGTGAGAAGCTATATTTTGTACCTGAAACATTTCACTTTATTCCTGCCGGTTTTATCTTGTGTTGTCTTTTTGTGAGATTATGGATACTTTCTTTGTATTTTGATATACCACAAATATATGGGCTAAACCAACACCTAGTTTTATCTGTTTTATTTATTTTTTCTGTTTGGGTCTAAGGGCAATACAGTAATTACTAAGCAGTTCAAATGAATGGCCCTAATAAGATTGTAAGCTCTTTTGAGCAGGGACTCCTTTTCCTAAATGTCACTATGTCTGAAGCACTTCTTCCCTTTATGTATTATTTGTTATTTATATTATTGTCACGTGTATTACTACTGTGAAGCACTATTACATTAATGGCGCTATATAAATAAAGACATACAGAGGCGGCACACTTTATCCTTACCTGACTAGTGCCGCAAGCCGGGAGGTATCCCAGCTTGTTCGTTTATTTCCCTCGGCGTGCCGCGCGTCATCGATGCGCGGTCACGCTTCATCGGGAGCGTGCGCGCATGGCGCCCGTGCCCAGGGCTCCCCGAGGGAGCCCTGGTGTCCCACGATGTGGGGGATTGCGGTGGGGGGCTCCGGGGGACCCGGCGGACCCGGAGAGGGGAGGGGGAAGCCCTGATCGGAGGACCAATCCTCCGAGGCTCCGGCGCGCGCTCGGTTTCTGTTGCGGCCGAGACCGGGCAAAGGTAAGAATAAACTCGGTCGCAACAGTACATGCATACTTTATGGGTTAGTACCACTAAATATATACTGTATAACCCTGCAGTATGTGCGCTACCCATTAAGCATGTCTAGCACAGATCAATGCAATTTATTGTTCTATCAAGGACCATTCCGAATTTTTCTCCTGTTTCACCTTTGTTTGGTGTCCTAGGTCCTGTACTGCAGTGGGTGTGGAGCATTCACTTCTCTTATGAGTGTTTTGCAGCAAACAGGTATTTTTTATCTTTTTGATTTATAATTTTTTTATTGTAATTACCTTTTCATTTATTTGATCTTTAGTCTTTAGATCTTTACTTTAGTCCACAAACGTAGACTATTTTACACAAGAGCTGTAATGCTAGATAGGATTTTTTTTCCCCTGAAAATCAGCCTGATTTTCTAGTGTTGATTTCAGATCACCCTGTCTGAATATCGACATTTCTAGATACTGGAATTGTAATACACTAACCACGGGGGTCCTTTCCTTTTGCAGCTCTAGCAAACCCCACTGTGGCCCATATCTACTAAATTATGCTGTTTCATGAGACACCTATCCAATGCTGGAAGGCCTCATTACACCCCATTTACATGAACTTAATGTAAGTGTCTTCCAGGAACCAGAAGGTATCTTATGAAATAGCACACTTTGGAATATATCGGTATGAATCGTTTCAAATGATGGTAACAACAAGTCTTATGCTTTTCCCAATATATACCAATCCTTGGCAATGGCTGGCTGATTGGTTACAATACATTGACTCTTGGCTAGCTCCACAAAGCTCAGTAAATCAGGGCTCATAATGTGACGTTACTGAAAACAAGAACGGATATTCTGTTTCCTGAGGTTAGCACGTTTTCTCAAAGCTAATTTAATGCACAAACAAAGGGTGTTCTACTTCTCCTTAGTATAGGCTTACCGTTCTGTCATCTTCCAATAACATGATGTTATAATATGTATTAGCATTACTTCGATCCAGAGCCTGAAAAAGGTGTTTAACTCGGGTTAAGAGAAAAAAGCTACAAATAATGTCACCTATCTCATGCTTAACTATGGTGTTACATCCATTCAGTCCCTGTAAAAGCTCTGTAAGTATGACCTACAGTAGAGGCAACTCTTATTCGAACAAAAACCAGTGGCAATTCCCCAAAAAAACCAGGAAACACCCAGGTACATTCTGAATACATGCCTTAAACTTTCCTTAAACTAGCCCCAGCATTTCAGCATTGATTAATGGCCTATCAGATTAACAGCGGGGGTCCCTGGCAGTCCCATTCAAACTGAATTGGACTGCCAGGGATCCCTGCTGTGTTAATCCTATGGGTCGTTAGTCAATGCAGAAATACCTTAAACGTGCCTCAAACTAGCCCAGAACATACCCAGCACATACCCAGCACATACCCAGAATGTAACCCGGCTAGTTTACGGCAAATGTTAGAATAAACGTTGCCTCTACTGTAACCTACAGTATGTACGTTAATTCCCTGTGTTAACCTTAAATCCTTTTGAGACTATGCAATGTTAGGGTAATAGGATATACACAGGCTTAGCTAACTCAAAACCTGGAAAGGTGGAGGTGAATTTGCTGCTGCTGCTGCACTGTTTGTGTTGGGGGGGGTTTGCGCTATAATTATTAGGGCACTTCTGTTTTTTAACGAGTTTTAACTGCACCATAGTCCATACATAGCACATACTGCATAGGGCTTCTTAAATTTTAACTCTTTAGGCACAGCATGTATGTCACACACCCCATGCTGTATGCAGCAGCATTTTTGTTTCTTCTTCTCGCTATGCAGTGGAAGAAATGCATAAGACAGTATAATATTAGTAGTGTAGGACCTACTGAAATAGGTTTACCATCACGTGGTTTTAGGCTTAAAATATTTTGGCCAAAGTATTGAACAAAATTACAAATATTTATAAAGAAAGAATGTAATATACATAGTAATGTATTAAATGATTTGTCAAGTTGGATGTAGCATTCCAGCCTTTTTGTCTCTTAGGGTAATAGGATAGCCAGGAGTCTCAGAGTAAATAAGGCACCCTTATTTGAAAATGTGGACATAGAATTCACCACAGAGTGGGAATCAATTTATAGATGAGTGCTCGTCCAAATTGATGATAATACTAATCAGATATTGGGAAGACAAATTAAAGGGTAATGAAAACAATATTGATGAGGTCCAAACCAAATTGGAGCAATTTAATAAACCTGAAACATGCATACAAACTGATGTCTATTAAGTCAATTTAAATTTAATAGGGATAAGAAAGGCTACGAACTTAACATACAAAGAAATTGGTATAAAAAGGTATAATCAAAAATATCAGAGATACTGAATACAAACAACTTCCACCAATTTGAACACACCACGGATACTCCTATAGGAACTCCCATATTAAGAGACCTATTATGCCAAACACATACTTCCCATGTTTACTTATTTGATAAATCCCTATATACTTTTCCTTTTAAAAAGATGTGCAACCTTTTTTTGAACAAATCTATTGTATCTGCCATCACAGTCTCCATGGGTAATGAATTCCACATTTTAACTGCCCTTACTATAAAGAATCCTTTCCTTTGTTGCTGGTGAAATCTCTTTTCCTCCAACCTTAAGGGATTGGCTCTGTGTTGTTTGTACTGCCCGTGGGATGAATAGTTCTTTTGAAAGGTCCTTGTATTGTCCCCAAATATATTTGTATATAGTTATCATAGCCCCTCTTAGATGCCGCTTTTCTAATGTAAACAGATCTAATTTAGCTAGCTTAGTAATACTTCTTCTAAATAATCCTTTCTGCAAGTGAGACCGGTTGGTTGTATGTGGTTAAACCCGGTGCACCACAAGTAACTTTTTAAATATGAGCCCTGAAAATCACATCTCGTGCTATTTGTGAAAAATTTGATACACCACAGTTCATTAACTGTAATTTGACATGTGGTATACACTCCTGAGTGTCCGTGGATGATACAATATATCGGCAGGACAAAGAAAACTAAATGCAGGTTTTATCTCATTTTCCTTATCATCACAATCAAGACCCAAGAGGACTCACTGTGAAAGAAATAGAGTAAGTACCTAGAGATGAGAGAAGTGGCGATCACCTTCTGCAACTTAGCCAAAGGGAAAACATTTGCATTTCTAAGTCATGGTCTGAATGAGGAAATTGATTTGGCAGCTTTTTTTTTACTTCAGTTTTTACTTTTATGTATATTTGTATTTCTACATTTCATGATAATTATAGTTAAATTCTATTTTAATATCATCATTTATTTTTTACTTAAATCCAGGCCTCCACTAAAGAGGGCATTTCAGTACTGTTCTTTACAGTTCGAGAACAACTACAATTAAATATAATTATTTTGTTACACATGAGACAGATGGGAAAATTAAAAGCCAGAATTATAATAATACATGGTTGCATTTAATCAACAAAGGTTATACAGTACATTCAATTTACGGGCATTTATGGACAGTTAGAGATATGATTATGGGTATAAGTAACATTTACAAACAGGATTAACATTGTTTTAGAAGAGGTAGGATAGGCCTGCAATGTGTTGTGTTAGAAGAGGCCCTGCCTGAAGGGGCTTACAATCTATAGGCTGGGTAGCTTGAAACATTGGGTATGGGGGATGAGAGGGCTGGTGAGTTCAGAATGTAATAGAACAGCTGCAACATTACCAAACATCAACAAACGGTGACACACTTTGGCTGTCGTTTTTGGGGCGACTGGGGTGTTCTGTCCCAGAGATTTTTGGGTTAAATAATAGCAGAAACCTGGACCTCATAGCCGACATGCAGAAGGGAGGGACTTATGAGCTCCATGTGGTCTTTGAAGCGTCTCTTTTCCTCATGGTGTTAATCACATCCACTCTGGCTTAGTGATCAGGGCAGTGAAGGCATTTTTGGGACTCTCTCTTAGGGAAACACTTTTGGGGCAACTCAGGTGTTATGTCCCAGAAATTCTTTGGTAGAATGAAACAGTAGCCCAGCATAGCACTGGACTTCACAGCAGACATGCCATCATAATATCTATTTTTTTCTTTTAATTTTGGAAGTCGTGGTTTATACATTTTGTAATAATTATTTAAGGATTCTTTCGATCTAGAACTCATTTTCAGTTTTCTATTTTTTCAGTTTTTATTGATTATTTACAATGAATTATTTAGATCCAAAATGTAACAATACACTCGTGCCCTTTGCTCCACTTTTAAGGTAATACTGTGTCATACTGTACTTGTAATAGGAATTAATCTTTGGTTAACACAGAATACTATATACTGTTTTATCAATAGGTACAATCTTCCTTAACTGGATAATGGGATTATATTTAGGAAAGCCTTACTTGTGGCTTTTTAATATGTTCTAATGTATGTACCATACCTTTTGGATTGACACCTATTCCCTATCTATCAAAATAAAAAAGTGATAGTTCCCTTACAACTCTGTTAACTATTCACAGTGAGGCTCTTCGTTCTACATCTCCAAGGTACCAGAGTTCCAGAACCTTCACTCCACTCTATATCCCCAAGTGATGTCACTATCACCCTGGATACAATGGGTGGGGCTTACATTCTGCAGAATTATCCTGCATTAACCCATAAGTTAACCCCTTAGTAGGCCCAGTAGGGGGGCTACATGTCCCCATTCTGATTTTCACACATAAGTAACCACATCAATAATCGCAAACTTTGTTTTTTTTATATGCTTTATTATTCAATTATTATTTTTCTTGTCTATTTTCAAACGAATCATCATTGGCAGTGCTTGACAAATCACCCAAAAATCTACTCACCGAATCAAAAAATTTACTCGCCACATAGCCCCGCCCCCAGTCCCACCCTAGCCCTGCCCCCAGTCCCGCCCCTAGCCCCACCTTTAAAAAAAGAAATTGAATAAATTCCTAGAAAGAACTAATACCATTCGTTTTTGACATAACAGTTTATTTATTGTATTACATTTATACTTTACTACTAGACATTGCCAAATCTTTGGGAGCTGATGCTCGTACTCTTGGGCGTGGGCAGCAATTAGCCTTGTTAAGGACAGCCTATCCGCCTGCCACTTTGGCTGGGGTACGAAACCCTAATCCTCCAGAGAACTTAGACTTTGGAGCCCGGAACTTATATGGTTCTGCCCCTCGGTCCCATTCAGTACCGTCACCTCCCCCTGAACATTCCCCTAGTCTGGAACGTAGCCCCAAGGGAGCGAGTGGTGATCATGGTGACTATAGTGATTAACACCAGTCATCTAGACCTGTTATGCCTGTTATGACAGTGTGCGGCTCAGGGTGCCACGCCGCCGTCGGCACACTCCTCACTCACTTTAGTCGGTTGACGGGACCCCCACGCTACCCGCTCCCATCACCGCTGGCAACGCCGGTCTGTCGGACAGCCACCCCACTTCTGGTGAACGTGCGTGCACACGCTCAAAAAACTCTCTCCTCACGCCGACTTCAGGCACGCGCGATGAGCACACGGACGCCCGCTCGGCACGTACAGGCTTCCTCCCAGCACTCAGAGGCATTCATTCCATCTGATCTCTGCTTCCTACTCTCCATCCCACAGTCCTTGTGGTAATTTGGCTGAGGATAATCATAGTTGCATTGTACTTATCTCTTTTCTGCCTCCACAGTCTTGCTTTGTCTTGTCTTGCTGTTCCTCATTCTGTGTATCGACTCGGCTTCCTACAACGATCCGCACATCTCAAAACCTGACCTCGGCATCCGGACAACGACAACTCTACTCTCTCCAAACCCGGCCATGGTTAACAGTACCTGCAATGATCTGCACCTCTCCAACTCTGACCTCGGTAAGTATATCGACCATCCGTACCTCTCCAACCCCGACCCAGCTACCTTGACTAATCTACACTCCAAACGCGCCCTCGTGGCTGCAGGTGGTGTTATGTCCTTTCCCACCTCAGCACCGTGGTCCTGCCTTGTTTGTGGTGAGCGCAGCATGACAGTTTGCTCAGCCCCACAAACATGGACCCAGCTGAAGTGGAGCGAATATTGTCTTCACATGCCAACATGTTTTCTAGACTAGAGAAATATCTTGAGCAAAATGACCAACGGATGGACCTGCTACAGCAGAGCCTCCATTCCCTCACAATTCAGGCACAAACTGCTTCCCCTGTATCTACTCCGCCAGCACTTGACGCTTCTTCTGCTACTCTGCTACCTACCACGACTACTTCTGAACCCCGTCTACCGACGCCTAACCGTTATACAGGAGATGCCCACGGGTGTAGAGGCTTCCTAAAACAGTGTTTTATACAGTTTGAAATCACGCCTTCGCGTTTTGTTTCCCCAAGATCCAAGGTGGCTTACATCATCTCCCTTCTTACGGATGACGCCCTGGCCTGGGCCTCCCCCATCTGTGAGCAGAGGTCGAACCTTACGCATAACATCGGACTCTTCGCCAGGGAGTTCCGTGGGGTCTTTGATACCCCAGGATGAAAGATGACCGCAGCTTCCTCTCTTTTCCATATCTCTCAGGGAAATTGACCGGTGACCAGGTACACTCTGGAGTTCCATACCATTCCGTCAGAGACAGGATGGAACAACGAGGCATTGTCTTCTGCCTTTCAGAACCGTTAAAGGAAGAACTCGTGACACATGAGCATCCTATGGATCTGGAGGAACTAATCGCCTTTTGTATTCGGGTAGATCAACGCCTGCAAGAGAGGAGGTCTGAACAATCCTGCCATCACCAGCTGGCATGCAGATCACCTTCTCTTCACTTCGCCACACCGGAATCTCCCCACTACGATTCTCTGGAACCAATGCAACTAGGGCTAATAAGTTGTCCCCGTCTGAGAAGCAACGCCGGTCTCTGCCTATACTGCGGCAATCCCAGTCATCAAGTGCTCCAGTGTCCCCACAAACCAGGAAATGCCAACTCCAATGAGATCCAGGGGAGTCTAATTGGGAACACTTTGCATCTCCTCTGTCACCAAAGAGATTTTGCCAACCAGAATTTTGATTCCTGTTCTTCTTACAGGGGAGAGTTTTCATGCCACGGCACTGGCATTTGCGGATTCTGGATCTGGAGGCAACTTCATCGACCAGGCCTTCGCAGAGAGGAACAACATTCCTCTTACCCACAAGAAGGTACTGGTAGGATTGGAGGCCATCGACGGACGGCCATTACAACCAGCCTTCATTTCCCTGCAGACCATTCCCTTTCATTTACAGACGGGAGAGGACCATAAGGAGGAGATTCGTCTTGATGTGATCCATACCACCTCGGTTGAAGTGATTCTCGGCCTTACGTGGCTCCAACGCCATAATCCTCGCATTGATTTGACCAATAGAGAACCTGTCCAGTGGCGCACCCATTGGTTGGTGGCTTGTTCACGTTTGAAAAGGAGGCGAACTTCCTACCTGAGGTATACGAAGAATTTCACAATGTCTTCAATAAAGCACGATCCGAAATCCTAAACCCACATCGTCTCTTCGATTGTCCTATTGACCTTTTGCCGGTTTGGTGCTTGCCAGGGGAAGATCTTATCCACTCTCACTCTCGGAGACTAAGGCCATGAACGATTATATCCGAGAGAACCTAGAGAGGGGGTTTATTCAGAAATCCTCTTCCCCAGCCGGAGCCGGATTCTTTTTCATCAAGAAGGACGAGTCCCTGCGGCCATGCATTGATTATAGAATAAGATTACTCTAACTAATCGTTACCCCTTACCCTTGATCTCTGAACTTTTCGACCACCTAAAGGGGTCAACTATCTTCACCAAGTTGGACTTGCGCGGTGCCTATAATTTGGTGAGAATTCGCCAGGGTGATGAATGGAAGACGGCATTCAATACCGACGATGGTCATTATGAGTATCTCGCCATGCCCGCCCTTGCGGTCTATGCAAGCATCCTCTGTCTTTCAAGACTTCGTCAATGAGATCTTCCGGGACTTCTCAACAAATTTCTCATTGTTCCTAGATGACATTATGATTTTTTCCAGGAAAAAATGCCCAGGAGCACGTCGGTCCGTTAAACAGGTACTGTTAACTTCCTCGAGAAACGTCTATTCGCCAAGTTGGAGAAATGCCAATTTCATTGAACTTCCATGGCATTTTTGGGATATAAATCTTGATTCCGGCTTCTCCATGGATCCAGTAAGCTCAAGGCAGTCCTAGACTGGCCCCCTACCACTCTCAAAGCCTATGATGTTTCTTGCTATTATCGCAGGTTTATCCGGAACTTCTTCTTCTACGGTAGACCCATCACAGCCCTTAACCAAGAAAGGTGCAGATCCTGCCTCATGGTCTTCAGCTACATCCTAGCCTTCGACCATCTGAAGAAGCCTTTGTGCTGCTCAATCCTTAAACACCCAGACCCCAAAACTACCGTTTTCCCTGGAGGTGGATGGCGTCCGACTTGGGGCGGTGCCATCTTATCTCAAGAAAGGTCATCTCTGGCAAGACTGCATCGCTATGCATTTTTTTCTAAAAATTTTCTTCTTTGTGAGGCAGAATTATGACGTGGGGAACCGGGAACTCTGGCAAACAAGTTTGCCCTTAAGAATGGAGGCACTTCTGGAGAACAAGAATCCTATCACATCTATCACCATCTTAACCGACCATAAAATCTACTTACATAGAGTGCACTCGTCGCCTAGGCGCTCGACAAGCTCGCTGGTCGCTCTCTTCTTCCCGCTTCAACTACCTTATCCTCCTTTGTACCGGTTCCAAAAACCTGAAGGCCGAAGCTCTTTCACCGTGAGTTCAATCGCTGAAGTTAAATCCGAGATCATCTGGGCGTGCTTCCTTCCAAATAATAATCTCTGCTACAACCTGTGATGTTATGGACGACATCCATCTTGACCAATCATGTGCCAGATGGTCCAAATCCCTGAGGGCCGCCTTGTAATGGCGAAGGGGTAATCCAAGCCATTAATAAAGTATTAGCACGGCTGAATGCCCCTGAATGAGATTGGGGAATGTAGAGTGTCAGCTCTGCAACCCAACCAGGCGTAATAATACTGCAAAATGTATCAAATGCCTGTGTCTCTCCCCCCGGGATAAGGGGGCAAGATTAACACCTGTACGACTGTATAAGCATGTAGCAGGGTCCCCTGAGTCATATTAAAATGAGAAGTGTAAGCTCTGCAGCCCACTGTGAGTTGAGACCTGTGCATGCATTAGAATTGGTCTTTGTGCGTCCGCTAGGGATAAGTGGACCACAACGCTAAACATGAGCTACATTGGCTGCTGCAGTCCTATTAATGTGTAATATACATGCCTAAACTGCGCCCGCTAGGAATAAGGGGCTTCTGTCACTGTTTTAAAGGGTTATTGGATAAGGGTGTAATGTGGTTATGAGGTGGGGCCTGGCATTGCAAAACTGTATCACTGGTAACTGCAGACAAAGCAAGGGAAGTCTTAACACCGAAGCTAAATTGGATAAGTGGTCTGCGGTCCATGAAAAGTGCCGGATTGCAACAATGTATATATGTGTCTCATCATCCAGATTAAGTAAATTGGGAAAGTCATACATGCGGTTTATCAATTGGGTCGGTCATTGCAACATGCCCATCCCCAGACCGCAGACCGGGGAAAAGTTAGACCACAACCACATCCAGACCACACATGTTAATTATCTAACTTTTGATAGAAGGTCCTAGCTTTCTGATTTTGGTATGCAGATGTGCAAGGGGGTAAAACATGTAATCAGGTAATGGTTGACACTTTAAACATTTATAAAGCTATAATGACAGTGGATCTGATTTTAGTATTTTAAAGTTATAGGAACCAGGGCATTACATTTCAGCTAGGCAGTGGATACATAAGCATTCCTATTGTCATTTGTGATCAACCATTACAGGGATGAGTCATGACATACTGTAATGTAAGTCCGGACATCTGAGACTCCCTGTGGAGATGACTCCAGAGTATCTGTGGAAAGTCGGGGCTTCAAAAACGTTGGTGAAAAGTGCTAAATGTCAGGAATGTATATAAACCGTTTGCCTAGTGATTTCGGGCATCTGGAGAAAGGTAGACATTCTGCCGCCATGCAAGGGGGCTTGGTCAGGTATGCTAAGTGGGTAAGTGTGAGGTTAGCGCATGAACTCTTTGCATAACGTGAAGCCCTTTGCCGGCTGCAGGAAACTGTTGGCAAGCTTGCCATAGGGTGGGATTTTTGCTTCCATGCCAAGATTGGCTTGTGTATTACCAGATAGGCTTGGGAGGGTTTTTAAGCCCATGCAGGCTGTCGGGAGGGTGTTCTTCTGTGATCCATCTGAAGCTACAGTACCGCATTCAATACCGACGATGTCATTATGAGTATCTCGCCATGCCCTTCGGTCTATGCAACGCTCCTGCTGTCTTTCAGACTTCGTCAATGAGATCTCCGGGACCTTCTCAACAAATTTCTCATTGTTTACCTAGATGACATTATGATTTTTTCCAGAAAAAATGCCCAGGAGCACGTCGGTCACGTTAAACAGGTACTGTTACGCCTTCGAGAACAATCGTCTATTCGCCAAGTTGAGAGAAATGCCAATTTCATTGAACTTCCAGGGCATTTTTGGGATATATAATCTCTGATTCCGGCTTCTCAGGATCCAGCTAAGCTCAAGGCAGTCCTAGACTGGCCCCAGCCTACCACTCTCAAAGCCATATGATGTTCTTGGGCTATTATCGCAGGTTTATCCGGAACTTCTTCTACGGTAGACCCATCACAGCCTTAACCAAGAAAGGTGCAGACCTGCCTCATGGTCTTAGCTACTATCCTAGCCTTCGCCATCTGAAGAAGCCTTTGTGTCTGCTCAAATCCTAAACACCCCAGACCCCAAACTACCGTTTTCCTGGAGGTGGATGCGTCCACTTGGGGCCGGTGCCATCTTATCCAAAGAAGTCATCTCTGGCAAGACTGGCATCGCTATGCATTTTTTTTCTAAATATTTTCTTCTGTTGAGCAGAATTATGACGTGGGGAACCGGGAACTTCTGGCAAACAAGTTTGCCCTTGAAGATGGAGCACTTCTTGAGAACAGAGAATCCTATCACCATCCTATCACCATCTTAACCGCATAAGAATCTACTCTACATAGAGTGCACTCCGTCGCCTGCGCTGCTCGACAAGCTCGCTGGTCGCTCTTCTTCTCCCGCTTCAACTACCTTTCTCCTTTGTACCTGGTTCCAAAAACCTGAAGGCCGAAGCTCTTTAGACGTGAGTTCATCGCTGAAGTAAATCCGAGGATCATCTGGAGACAGTGCTTCCTTCCAATATATAATCTACTGCTAACACCTTGATGTTATGGACGACATCCATCTGGGACCAATCATGTTCCAGATGGTCTCCAAATACCTGAGGCCGCCTGTATTATGGCGAAGGGGTATCCAAGCATTAATAAAGGTATTATGCCCGTCTGCATGCCCCTGAATGAGATTGGGAACTGTAGAGTGTCAGCTCTGCAACCAACCAGTGGTAATAATACTGCAAATGTATTCCAAAATGCCTGTGCTCCCCCCTGGGATAAGGGGCAAGATTTAACAACACATGTACCGACTGTATAAACCATGTACGCAGGGTCCCCTGAGTCATATTATAAATGAGAATGTAAGCTCTGCAGGCCCACGTGAGTTGAGAGCCTGGCATGCATTAAATGTCTTTGTGCGTGCCGGCTAGGGATAAGGGGACCACAACGCTAAAATGAGTCTACATTGCTGGCTGCAGTCCTATTATGTGTAATATAACATGCCTAAAATGCGCCCGCTAGGAATAAGGGGCTTCTGTCACGTTTAAAGGGTTACTTGGATAGGGTTGTATGTGGTTATGAGTGTGGGCCTGGCATTGCAAAACTGTATCACTGTGTAACTGCAGACAAAGCAAGGGAAGTTTACCGCAAGCTAAATTGGATAAGATGTGCTGGCGGTCATGAAAGATGCCGGATTGCAACAATGTATATAATGTTGTACTCATCATCCAATTAAGGTCAATTGGGAAAGTGCATCTGCGGTATCAATTGGGTGTCCGGGCATTGCAAGCCATTGCACCCTGGCCCCCGACCGCAGACCGGGGAAAAGTTAGACCACAAACCCACATCCAGACACACATGATTAATTAGCTAACTTTTGATAGGAATGTCTAGCTTTTGATTTTTGGTATGCAGAGTGCAGGGGGGGTAAACATGTACATCGGTATGGTTTTATGACACTTTAAACATTTATATAAAGCTATAACTGACAGTGGATCTGATTTTAGTATTTTAAAGTTATAGGAACCACGGGCATTGTCATTTCGCTAGGCAGTGGATACATTAAGCATTCCCATTGTCATTTGTGATCAACCATTACAGGGATGAGTCATGAACACTAATGTAGTCCCGGACATCTGAGACTCCCTGTGGAGATGACTCCAGAGTATCTGTGAAATAGTCCGGGGCTTCAAAACTGGTTGAAAGTGCTAATGTCAGAAATGTAATATAAACGTTTGCCTAGTAGATGTCGTCATTGGAGAAGGTTTAGACATTCTGCCGTCCATGCAGGGGGCTTGGTCGGTTATGGCTAAGTGGGTAAGTGTGAGGTTTAGGCATGACTCTTTGCTACAGTGAAGCCCTTTCCCGGCTGCAGGAAACTGTTGGCAAGCTTGACCATAGGGTGGGATTTTTGCGCTCCCATGCCAAAATTGGCTGTGATCCCAGATAGGCCTTGGAGGGTTTTTATAGCACATGCAGGCTGTCGGAGAGGGTTTTCCTCTGTGGAGTCCATCTGAACTACGTACCGACAATGTTTATTAAAGCAAAAGCGCCGGTTGACCAGGAACTTACTCCTGCTGGTGCTGAGACTTTCAGTGCGGCCAGCCGCATCCAGCCCCAGCCGCGTCCCCTCCGTTTCCCCCCCTCCAATCGGCTCGCAAATGTAAAATACCTTCCCGACCCCCTAGCGGCTCCTGCTTTGCCCCTCTGGCATCCCCGCTCCCCCCCCGCTTACCTTACCACCTTTTCAAACCTTCAGGTTAGTCGGGGAGCCGGAGAATCCCGGGGAGCCGGGCGCGCACTGTCACTGTGACGCACCGCGTCACGCGAACGAGCCGCTTCCCAAACCTTCTCCACGCTCGCCACGCATCCACCTTCGGTTTTTAGTCGAAATCCATTGTCGGGCTGTATAGCGTGTGCGGTACAGATACCGATTCCATCGTTAACCAAAGATTGTACCCGCGCTACGAAGTTCCGTTAGAACTAGGGCTTGTAAATGAATTCTTGCAAGGGCAGAACAAAGATATTTCTTTCGGCGAAGATACGAGGGCTTCAACGGCGCCCCTAGCCAAAGATAGTTTTGGCTCCTGGGAATTGATACCTAGGGGGCTATGCACTAAGCTCAATGGCTTGCGTTTTGGATTTGACCAAAAAGCATTTTCTTACAAAGTGAGGCACGGGGACCGATGCACTAATGCCTTGAGCCATTTTTTAACGTACCTGCTCAAAATAGCTCAAAACAGCCACACAACAGCGTACGTGTTGCTGTTTTTCCCCCTGCTAGCGTTCTAACCTCTCAGTTCGCTAGCTGATAGAAAAAAAAGCCGCCTGTAACATTGCTATCTCTGATTGGCTCTAGTACCATGTGCAGGCTTTCAAAGACGTCATCATCCGTTCTCCCCCAATCCTCTTTCACATTGTCTTACTAGAGGCCATCAGAGATGGGATGGAGTTCCCACCGCTCTGATTGCGACTGTCCATGTGAGACCGGCCATGTTTCTTTTAATGATGTCATCTAAAGGCAATTGAAGCAAAGCCATTCTGATTGGCTGTGCTTTCATTGCCTTTATGACGTCATCATTTTTTTCCATCTGGGCCAAATCACATGTTTTTCACGGCCAATCAGGAACCCGTGGGAAACATTTGACGCAAAATGGACGTCATAGCCTTCAAGCCTATGTCGCCTCATTTTGAGCTAGTCGCCAGGAGTTTACATCTCCCCTCCTAAGAAGAGAAGAAAGGGCGATGGCCTAAGAACGGAACAAGCCTGAAGAAGATAGAAGATGGAACTAAGACATCGAAGACCCAAAAAGAAGAAGAACACAGACTTGGCTTGTTTATGGTTTTTTATATTATGGCTTCGCTGTGATGTGCCCTGTTCTTCCGGGTCGCTTGGATTTCGGTGAGTGGGCATCTAATGGTGAGTAAACCAAAAGAAAGTTTATTTATTTTTATTTGTTTTTTTACTTTTCAGGGTTTTTATGATTTTTTTCATGCCTGTCCTTTTATTTTTTGCACTCCCATTTTAATGCCCGTTATGTCTCTAGGTATACCTGTTGCGACACACTTCTTTTATTTGGCTCGCTATCCCACGAATTCGGGTGATAACCCGTTGTGTCTTGAGGTTTGTGACTGTTACTTTTTCCTGCCCGAGTGCAAGTAGGTATTTCGTCATTGATTGAAGCATTTTATTCCCGCTGGCTGCAATACTGCACAGTATATATTATATATATACTGCATTACATTCATGAATTTTATGCATCTGGTAGACACGCGAAGCACTTGCAGCCTATAAATCCTAATCATTATCATTTACAGATCAGCCGGCCCGTCAGCCAGGCATGAACCCAGGCTGGGAAGGCAAACGCACGGGGCTTGTCAGAGGTTGAGGAGCGGCTTCATTCCAGGTATCTGCAGGTACATACTGGGTATTTGCTCGAATAAAGTGGTGTCGGCGTGCAGTATATCATTCACGGACGACTGAATAGGGTGTATTGTATGTGAATTTTGTATGTAATGCATTGTATTTTTTTTTTTTTTTTTTTTATCTGATTATTGCCCCTGTATGTTATGGTTTATCTATCTGTATGGATAGACCTATATGGTAATAATTGATTGTTTTGCTCATGTTTAGGTTCTTGGTCATTATGGATAATTTCTTAGCATTAATTATTTTGTCATTTGTTAATACTGTATTTGTATGTTAGCTAAAGGCTTCTTTATATGGTAGTAGATTAGAATGATGGTGGTTTATTTTAAATTAGAATTGTTTTGGCAAGGTTGATGCTAATTGTAATTGTGTTGGTTAGTTGCTACTTGATTTTCAGGATTGCATTGGTGGTTTAGGGACCTTGTTCCTGTGTATTTTATTGTCCATATATTTTGCATAGTGTTATATGATCACAGATTAATTGCATCAATGTACACACAATGCAATTTGTGTGACATGTCATAACTTTGGTGTAGCTGGCAGTTTTGTTTTTTGTAATATTTTGCAATGGCTGCTGTGATTTTATTTTAACATGCACTGTGGTGGGTTTTTAAGATTAAAAATTCATGTTTTGATTTGTGGATGTTTTATGTGTTTCATAATGGCAAATAATATATTATCCTATCTGGATAATAGTTATTTGGGAACATTATTGACTGTAGGTGTTGGGGGGGGATGTTGTATTGAATGTATAGTCCAGGTTTATTTTTTTACATTCAGGTTGGTGTCCTTGGTTCGTCGTGAGACCTCTGGAAACCACCTGCGTTCTCCCTTCCTCGGGGTATCTCACAGGTATCAGGCTGTGGTGTCCACGGGTGACACCGTGGGGATGAAGCGGTGAGTCCCACATCTGTGGGTCACCGTGACCCCATTGTCTGCGGGGAAGAACCGGTGGTCCCACAACCGTGGGGGCACCGTGGACCTGTAGGTGCGGGATGAAGCGTGGTCCCCCATCTGTGGGGCACTGCAGACCCGTAGGTGCGGGGATGAAGCGGGGTGGTCCCACATCCGTGGGGGCACAGCAGACTCCTTAGTGAGCACTCGAAAGGAAAAGCAGTATTAGCAGCCCTCACGAGGTGGAATAAGAGAGAGGGAGGGCAGCGGTCAGGAATGGAGGGATAGATGCGTGACTGAGATGCGGAGGAAGAAATCCCAATATCGTAGTTTCCCCAGACCCCGTGAGAACCACACTCAGTACAACCCACATACCTTTGTTTCTGACCTGGTCTCCCGACATCCGCAGGCCTACCGTGGGGAACCAATTGTGGCCCCGGTGACCCAAGGAGACCACCTGGGGGCCATGGTGCTGGCGGACCACCAACAGGCCTCCAGAACCTGTAGTGAAACAAGTTACTGGTACCCGTCATGTCTTGTCAGGTGCCCACCGGCCCGCCGGGGCCTCGCGTGGGCCTGGGGTATGAACCTTTATGTAAGGAAAAATCATGTATTTATGGGGGGGGCACAGGGTGTGAGTTATGTCTTTAACAATAGATGAATGTTTAATGTGGGGCTTTTATTGTTTTTATTGTGGGTACTGGGATGGGGGGAGGGGGTATGGCCCCAAGGGGATGTGGGTGGCCTCCCTTGTGTGTAGTGGGTGAGGTTGGTTAGGCCTCTCGGGGTGGGGGGTTATGTGGAAAAGGTATGTAGGCCCTCCCGAGTGGTGGGTGATGGTGGTTTAACCCCTATGACTGTAGCAAGTAATACCCTTATGGTGATTAGGGGTAGTGGACTTACTTGCTATTGTAATGTTGTGCATGTTTTTGCCAGCACCAGGGGCATGCTGTCGGGAGGGTGTTCTTCTGTGATCCATCTGAAGCTACAGTACCGGCATTCAATACCGACGATGGTCATTATGAGTATCTCGCCATGCCCTTATACTGAGTTCTACAAAGATTCCATGAACTTGTACATCTTTCAGCAGTTTTGCCCTATTGCCCGACTTACGAATGCACTTACATTTCTGTGGGTATTTTTTCGGGCTTGGGTTTCCCCTTGCTTGTTAGCAGACTGTTTATAGAGAAAGTCCATTTAAGCGGAATCGGGATTTGTTAAGTCAAAATGATTGGATACCTGTAGTGGCAATGGCTTGAACACTGCTAGTATAGTTACATTGGTCCGCTGCACGTTTCGAGTCCAGTATGGGGTTCTAACATGGGTCTCCTTACAATGTCACCTGTATCCATGGGATGATCGCACTTACCGGCTGCAACGAGTGTCATAGAAAACCCCATCGACCAGTACTCATCAGGTCGGGGTATTTCCGAATCTGATGTATGAGGAACTGTTGTCAGGAGTTCCTGTTTTTTGGAACTGTGGAATGAAGTCTGAATTGTGTTTCATGATGTGCCCTTGGAGGGCTGAGTTTCCCGATCCATAGACCCTTGATTCCGTTATAGGTTATGGCCTGTGAAGACTGTGGTTGAGACCCCCCAGAAACTAGATTGTCAGGATTTTAACAAGCTCCCATGAAAGTTTCCTCTGCAACTAGACGATTTTGACGCTAGTAAACGTCAAGCCACAGTATTGAGCATAAATGTGGGTAACCAGTTGGAAACCCTGAGGTTACGCATCACCACCCTAACTTGGTCTATACAACTGAATGCGTATATGGGTATAATGTATTACCCTAGAGTGGTATAGTGTAAAAAGAGAAGACCCTGATAGTTTAAGCAGCTACTGTTCCAAAGCCCTTTAGAAGTCAGGTAATGGGAGACCTGGCCCATATCCTATTCCTGGGAGACACCTAGGGGTAAAAGCAAACCACTATAGATAAGTGCCGATTTTACCTGGCCGGTCTACACAAAGACGTATGACAGCGTTATTGTAGACATGTCCCAAGGTTCAAATGACCTCACCAGAAACGTTCCGTAGTCCGTTATACCCTTGCCCATATTGAAGTGCCTTGGGTTGAACGTATCGGATGGAATCTGTCGGCCCCTTAACCTAAAATCATAGCACTGGGCCAGAACACATTTCTAGTCATTGTCGACTATAACCACAAAATAGTCTCGGAAGTGTTCCCTCCGAATACAATCCCTTAAGGCATAGCCACAGACTTAAATGTTGTTGTTTACTCGTGGTTCGGGATCCCCAATGAATATTAACCGACCAAGGAACCCCTTTGATGTTCCGCTGGGTAAGAAAGAGCTATGCAGTTTTGAATATCAAACATTTATAGCACCTCGTGATCTATCACACGCAAACCACGGCTATTGGAGCGGTTCAACAAGACCTTAAACTATGTTACGAGCAATGGGCCCCATTAAAGAGAAAAAACCGTAGATGGGTAAAAACTGGGATTTTTCCTTACCGTATTTATTTTTGCCGTAAGAGAAGTTCTCATGCATCTCAGGTTACTCCCCCTTTTGAGTTTGTTGTATGGTGGAGACACCCCGAGGTAGTCTTGGTAATATGCTCAAAGAGACCTGGGAAACATGTCAAACACCCCAACCGTGCATTATCGAGCAATATTTCCCAGCTGCAGGATCGCAATTGCAGCAAGTGTTGCCGATTGTGCGACAACACATGCAGCAAGCCCAGAGTTCACAACAGAACTCTATAACCGGATTGCCAGACTTAAGGGTGTTTGGGCCGCGAAGATAAGGTGTTAGTGTGCTGGTCCTTACAGTAGATGTAATTTTTGGCCACCTGTCGGGGACCCTACGAAGTCCTAGACAGTGTAGGAGAGGTCAATTATCCATTTAGATAGACAAGCCCGAGAGGAGAAGCCTATAAACATTTGATCATGTGAATCTCTTAGCCCAGGTGAAGAGAGGGAAGCTTGGTTACTGTAATTCATGACTGTAACATCTCGGGACCCTTCTGATTCCTGAGTGAAAATGGCTGACAGAAGCACCCTGTCTGTCCCTCAGAAACGGATGTAAGGATTTTCTTGGCGCAATGCCCTGAGTTTTCTCCCCTGTACCCGGGGATAACCTCGGTTTTGAGCACCAACATCCGAGTACCTGGAAGGTCATACATCTTCAGCCCTATAGATTATCCTGAGGGCTAGGCGACAGGCGTTAAAGATGATGTACAAAATGTTGGACCTTGACGTAATCGAGGATCATTCAGTAACTGGTCGAGGCGCTTCGTGTATTGGTTACGAAACCGGATGTCTCGATCATGTTCTGTAATGATTTTAGTAAACTAATGCAGTCTCCAAATTTGAATACATACCCTTCCCACGGGTGAACTGAACTTAATATCCCGGTAGGTGATGCCAGCTATACTTAACTACCTTGATCTGACTAAGGGGTTATTGGCAAGGTACCTCAAACACAGGCTTCTAAGAAAAACATCATCATTTTACCCACCAGGTCTTTCATAACCATTATAAGTGTCCTACCCTTCGGTTACATGGGGCTCCCAGCAACCTTTCAGAGATGATGGACCGATGTTTGAAGTCCCCATACAGACTAATGCCTCGAGCTACCTGGATGAATGTGATTCTTCACGTAATGACTGGACTCTCACCTGGAAAAGGTACATACTTAGGGTATACGTTGTGGTAGAGGGCTTTGTGAAACCTCAGGTGCCAAAGCTGAAGACATTAGGGAGTGGCCGAGAACTGTAACTAAGAAACATGTTAAAGCCTTCCTCGGGCCTGGCCGTTTAATACCATCGTTTTAATACCCACTTTGGCCACCCTCTCAACCCCTCGTCTAAACTAACGAAAGGAAGCGTTCGGTCATGGTGAAGTGGTCTGACCAGAGCGAGAATGCTTTCGCAAAAACTTGAAAGAGACGCCTATGTGCTCATCCTGTCCTGATCACCACCAAAACTACCAGGACTTTCAGGTTCAGTGTGACGCTTCCGATGAGGGAGAGGACGTCCTGTCCCAAAGAGTCGGGAAAGACGGAGTGAACACACCCCATCATATTATCAGCCGAAGCTACCTGTCCATGAGAAGAGATATGCCTTGTTGAAGAAAGAGGGCTTGGCCATCAATGGGCATTAGAGGACTCTAAACTATTATATTAGTAGGGATAAAAATTCCATTAATAACCGACCATGCACCTTTACAGTACATGCAAAACAAAAAGAACAGAATGCTCGGGTAACCTCGACTGGTTTTTTGCGGTCTCCGATGGGTTCCATTCAACGTTGAACACAAGGGCCAAGGCTCCAACCATGGACTACTGATGCATTGTCCGAGGTATACACCTCCCTATTTTCAAGTGCTCACCCCATACCGATTGAGCAATGGGGGGAGGGATTATGTATATATTGAAGCCAAAAGGTGTTTGAGGGGGTTACTCTAGGACCCCGACCACCTTCCAGGGTGTGTTTTTCTCCTTTACTCCTCACACTGAGCCCTAATTAATGATCTTCAAGGATAAAAGCAGCACAGACGCTTCCTGCTGCTGCTGCTGCTGTGCCGATCTGAAGGCCGACACACAGAAGCCCTGTGAGATACTGCAAAGGGCAGCTGCAGGTACAAGTTGTCTAAATTGGGGAAGATAGTCTTATTTCCCCCCACTTTTCGTTGGGACTAAGCTGTGTTAGTCTAACTCTGAAAGGAGTTAGGTTTGTTGTTTCTACTGTTTTATGTTATAGATTTAACCCGTTCCTGCTTTGTAAACCTGGCAAATAAACCCTCCTGTGCATCAACACTGCATTTCCCTGCCTTTGTCTGGATAAAAGAGACTGCAACGTGGTGTGGACATCACAATATATATATATAATATATCTTCTATATCTATATATAATATATATATATATATATCTAGATATATTCTACTATACTGTCGCGCCGATTTTAGTTCTTACATTTACCACGGTCTCGCCGCAACATAACCGTGCGCGCATCCGGGTGTCCCGTGCGGCGCCGAAGCCTCTGAGGAGGTGTCCTCCGATCGGGACTTCTCCCTCCCCTCTCCTGGTCCCCGGGTCCCCCGGAACCCCCCCAGCCGGCCGTCCCCCCACATCGGGGACACCGGCTCCCTCGGGGAGCCCTGGGCCGGCGCGCTGGGGCTCAGGCAACTCGATGAACATGACGGCCGCATCCGTTGACGCTGCGGCACAGCTGAGGTATTTTGGCTAGTCAAGCCCGGAAATCTCCCGCCTTGGCGGAACAGCCAAGTCCGAATTAAAAGTGTCCGCTCATTGGTGTATATATATCCCCTAATACACTATAAACTCCCTATATATTATATATCTTAATTTTCGTTGTCCTTATACTCTAACGTAATACTCACTATAAATCTCTTTATACTACTGCTACAGCTGTCCTAGGGTGGGGGAGTTTCCCAGCGGAATATATGAAAATCCAAGCAGAATTCCTGATCCTAAAGTGGATACAAGGCTTCCTTTGTAAGCTACTTGTAAGAGTGCATATCTCCATATCAGTTTTATCCATATTATTGGGACATACTACCTCATGAAGGTGTTTTCTCTTTTGTCTCTCATCTCTCTGATTTCTTGTGCCTAGGTCATTCTTCCTGTGTATAGATAAGATACGAGGAGCCTAAAGAGCGCCGACCTGGACACCTCTTCAACTCACGCAGTCAGAAAACTCAAGTGTGTGACGTCATCACGCCCCTGCCGTAACAGCTGGAGACACCTCAGTCACTTGCAGTGACTAGCATAGACATGCTTGTTGCTGTGGGATAGCCGGGTCGGTCGTTTCTATTTGATTTTATAAAACTCACAAATCTTGTGAGTTATAATTTCTGGTACTCAAGCCTGAGGCGCTATAAATGTTTAGATTATTGCGCCTCCTCTTTTTTTATCCCCTTGCTATAGATTACATACAGAGACCGGTAACAGAATAAGGAGACAATTTTCCTGATAGAACGGAGTTCTTCTTCCAGGGCCCAGATGAATCGTGAACATCACGGGGGTTTCGTGTTCCCTGTAACGTATTTACTGGAGGAACACATTACAGAGTCTCTCAACTGCATGCCTGCCTACCCTGAATCTAGTAGTTGGCATCTTATTGAGTCATATAAGTGTAGCCAGGTCACCCTTTGCCCCCTGCGACATCCCTCGGGAGCCTCCGTGGGCACAAGCGATGCCGTTACTGCCGAGTCCATCGTCAGACCCACGCCATCCCCAGGGTGGGGGCCGTTGCAAGGCGCGGTGCCTGTCCCCCCCCTTCCGGTGAGCAGGGGGCCGGTTTGCCGGACGCGATCGGGGCCGTTGCTAAGGCGCTGTCGCGTCTCTAATGTTCCCGGCGGCCTGTACGAGGATAGCCGCCCCATTACGCAAACCATACGCTCATGCGCAGTGATCTCGCGTGAGTGTAGGAGTAATCCGACAAGAGTCGGCGCATGTAGCTGCAGTACAGCCGCCAGAGCAGGAAAGTCGCGCGAGGGCCAGAACAGAGTAGTGAAAGTGTTGAGGAATCCCCAGATAGCTCGCGCCTGCTCATGAAAGGCCGCTCCGTCCGCCGCCAATGCCATGATATTCTCTATGGGACTACAACTCCATGGAGCAAATCCGATAGTCTTCAACCAGGTGCCTCCTAGCCAGCCATAGGCTGCCCAGGGACTGCCCTGGAGGACAGTGATCCCTTTCGCGGGACTTGCACCCGCTATCAGTCATCGGAGGGACCCAACCCCTGTGAAGGAAGAGGTCGGTGGTACAGGATATAGGGCTCCCCTGTATAGGCCAGCACCCCTTTGGTCCGATAGCTCAGCTCAGCTCCCCAGTAGTTTGAGTGTTGCCAGGGGCAGCCCTCAGGTTAGGGACCCTGCCACTTACCTTAGTGGGGAGCTGAGAGAAGGAAGTCCTGCCAGTTCGAGAGTTGGAGTCCGGGAGCCGTTAGGGAAGTAGGGTGTGGGAGCGAGTGCGCTTCCTCCCCATATAGTACCTACACTCCAGTAGACCCCAACTCGCCCACAGTTGGGTTGGAACTGTTCAGAAAGGTGATAGAGAGTTGGCGCTATGGAGCTGCTGTGAGGGAAGAAGGGGTGCGGGGAGTGGAGAGCAGCTCCTGCACCCATAGTAACCCACCCCCAGGTAGGCCCCAACCCCCACTAGTGTAGTGGGTTAAGTACTGAGGGATGCCCAGATAGGAACGCTGCCCTTAGTGTTGTTAGAAGAGTGCTGCCTTGTCCGGGTCACATCGAGCATGCTGTTGAGGTCTGATAGGCAGGCAACTTGTTGCGCAGCTTGTTTGGCGCGGCCGCCAGTGAGCTGCAGCGTGCGGCTGTGGGGGCGCTGTGGACGGTTGGCATAGTAGAACGCTCCAAGTACTGCATGGTAAGAGTACTTCTAGTCCCATTCCAGATCACTTCCCGAAGGGACTTGGGTAGTAAGGGAGTGGGACAGGTCATTTACCTTACCAACCTTCAGCCTGGAGTTCCCCAAGCCACTACGGTTGGCTGTACTACCGGGACGTCCCTAAGTTAGGGTTCCTGTCACATTAGTACCAAACTATATAGATAGGGACACAGCGCTGCTGCTGTTCCTGTGGAAGCAGTTGGACCCGACGTTGGGTGTCCACATAGACTATTCCAGAGTGGAGGACCGCCCTAGTGCCTCACGTGCAAGGAGTTCGGTTGGGATCAGCGACTCTCAACGTCTGACCCTTTGAGAAGTTTGTTTCTGACATCCGAGCACCGGAGTGCTCGGCAGGTATATCATCACATGTGCCACCAACAGCCTAGAGTTCTAGTGACTGCGCAGTCCACCCCTTGACTATCTCTTAGGAGTACGGGACATTGGGTGGGGTTCTTGGGACACTGGGTGGTGATCACCTATTGTTTGGGGAAAGCGTCCTGCTAGACGTCACTGTTAGTGTCTCAAAACCGTGAGAGAGACACATGTTCTCATTATTAATTCGTTAGTACATCCTTTAGTTTATATAATCCCTGTGTGTGTGGTTTTCTGAGTGGGTTGTCCTATGTGGGTCAGTCCTACACTTCCCAATAGAATCCTACACAGTTGAGGCGCTGGAAAGAAGATTCGTTCCGAGGATTCAACCCCCCAGGCTCTCATTCGCGGAGGCTCAGACCTCCTGTGGAGCATGCATGTATACCGCACCACAACCGTAACACCGAATGTTCTACTACCCACACTACATATGAGATTGGGTGGGTTGGAATACCGTTACATAAGGTAGGACTTAATCGTCTGAAAATACATTACTGCGCAATGTTTTGTCCCCCTGTTTTTTGTCTCATATCACAGGATAACAGTTTGCTTGGCAAAAAGAAACTGATATTTCAATGTAATTGAGGACTGAGTCCTTGCCTTTTCCTTCACTATTCCCGTCTGAAAAAAGGACTTTTTTCACTCGCTCGTAACACATATTCTCTTATTTCACCTTGATAATGGTATAAGCACAATATCATTGTATCTATTCGCCAAGGCCAAGTTTTAATTCCACATTTGTATTTGTTATTGTTATAGGGTTACTTTACTTTTGGATAGTTCCCTTATTTGAATCACCAGGCTGCTTTTTTTTCACATTTTGATGCACTGTACATTTATATAATTTGGTGTACAAAGCGTAATCTAGCGCTGGTTTTGTATTTTTGTGTTTTTACCAGAGTTTATATGCTCTATAACAAGGTGTAGTCATCCCAATACGACATCAACTTGGATATAATAAACTACCACGTTATTCCCTCTTTTGAGATAATATTTATTGATGGGTTTTTTAATTGTATGTTCTCCATGTTAAAATCATGCCGAAATAGGTACGTTTATAATTCTGTTCTCAGAATACTATACAGACTTATGACTCTATTCCGTTGGTTTGATTGATTCAGGAAGAAGATTTTTCATTGCCAATCTTTCTTAGGTGTTATTTAAGCCAGGTAGGCACAGTTACCAGATAGCAACCCCCTATGAAGCCATATGGAGAAACGCTTAGGGTTGTGTTTGCAGTGAGGAGGAAGACCAGTGACTAGCTGAAAGCAGGTTTCCATCATTGCGCCGGAGCCTGCAACTCCACCGCAGAGAAATCCCTTGGATGTGTTGGAAGATCCACATGACGCTGAATGGACTGTGAGAGTGTTTGCTGAGACTGGAGCCGGTGGCAAGTGTAGTACTTGAGTGTGAAGAGACTCAATTCATACTCACTGCTCTCTTTCAATCTGGAAAATGGGGTGAAGACCTTACAGGGTTTTTTTTACTATATTTTTTTAATAAAAAGGTTTACACTATATTGTTTGGGTTACCTCTCCCTGCCTTTCCTGTATGGGAGCCGCTGTGAGACACGGAATCTATTCTATCCAGGTTATGTGTATGACTGTGGAAGTCACTAGCTACAGCTGTTCTAAGGGTGTGGGGAGTTTCCATGTGGAATATATGAATCCCAAGCAGAGTTCCTGTCCTAAAGTGGATACAAGGCTTATATTTGTTAAGCTAATTGTAAGTGCATATCCCACCATTATCAGTTATCGCATAATTATTGGACATACTACCATATGAATGTGTTTTCTCTTTTTTCTTTTTCGCTCCCTCCCAGATTTCTTTGCGCCTAGGTCATTCATTCCTGCATAATTCATCGGCACTCGGGGAGCCGTGGACCTAAGTGGCCGCAAGATAAGTAGGGACATTTAGATAATACAGGGTTATACACCTATAATTTGTTTGATTTGTCAAGAACCTCATTACAATCAGGTGGTAGGAATAATTGTTTTAGGTTGCCTGTAAATAGTTTACCTTGCTTTTATATAAAATGTAGCCCGCGTAAACATTAAGGGCTATATATTCTAATCCTCTTCTGTGGCATAAATTCCCTGGTAAGAGGTCAGGATGTTGCCAAAGTAAAATTAATCCTAGGAAATTTTTTCCCTACTTCTGACACTGGTGTTTTTAACTGAGTCAAGTGGAAGAGTAGGTCACCGATCCTGTGTCCAATCAAGAGACCAGAAGGGTGCTACTGGAAGCTACAAAAAGCATGTGTGCACTCCTAATTTATGCTACACAAGTATGGTTTGGTCCTGTGTATTGACAGTGGAGTTATGCTGTGAAAGGGAAGGTGGTAAGTATTAAAAATAGTATAAGAGTGGACCTAAATACCTCATCACCCTGCTTAATGGGTTAGAGGAAGAGATAGCCCCCTCTGGATGGCCCAGGGTCCAAGTGGAAGCACAGGGACTTTCCCTAAAGGAAGAACAGCTAGCTGGCTGGTGTATACGATTTACCTGTCTGCTTGCTACTGAGAGAGAGAAATAAAGAACTGCTGCTAAAAGAAAAGAAAGCTATATGTGTGATACTGGAAATCTCTCATCCCTGGGAAGTGGGATGTCGGTGGTAGTAATTCAACACCCCGTATCCCTGGGGCTTATACAAGATGGAGGCACTGCACCAGTTAGTAAGAAGAACCGAAGGCATTCCCCCCAAACACCTGTCCTGTTGTCCCCATGTCCTCATACAGGATACTCAGGCCCTCCTGTTTGCACAGGTTGCACCACACATCCGGACATGTTACAAACCCAGACACCTTAGGGGACCTGATTCATGCGATTGGGTGGGGGCCTGGGTGACATAATATAATATTATATATATATATAAGACTATATATTATCAGTAATGCTAGGAACTATTTGTTGGTACCACTAGCTTTTGTATTTAATTTTTGCGACAAGGGAGATGAGCACATACTTTCTCTCTAATTATCCATACACAAGAGCATTCTTTTTAATATTTGCAAAATGCCACCGACCTCATTACTACACCTACTCTTCAGTCAGTAACCCTGATTAACACAACTAGATACGATTACGGGAAATTTAAGCAGCAAGCAGGTTTCCCAAAGCAGATTGCTCCATTAGTGCCAAAATATCAGCGACGCGACCAGCTGGCTTGATATATCATTGTCAAAGCTGAAATGTAACTAAAACACAACCACCTTCACTCTCAAACCGTCAGACAATAGAACCGATGTCCTGTAATTCACTGAGACATTACGCCTATCTGGTGTAACAATCACACACTCTGAGAAGTACTTTTAAATGATTCACTTTTATAGTATATACACCCTTACCTGGAAAAAAATGGTAGTTCTTTATAACTTATGTGAGAAAGATGTAGTTTTGCCAGCACAAGGCTTTAATAAACCAAAAGACGTATTAACATTATAGGCCACAGCGTTGTGAAGTATTGTGGTTTATGCCTGGCGGATTTTGCAGAAATAACTATTGCATAGAAAGTATAACACATATGTGTTGAACATCATTTTTATACTGGGAAGCAGCCAAAAACATAGGCGAATATGTAGATTTGAGAACAAATCTCAACAATTCTGCACTCCTCCCAAATCGCAGGTAAGTCAAGCCGTGTACTTGAAAAAACGATTTTCCCTCTTCCTAATACGAACGGGCACAATGTCATGTATAAGTACGTTTAATTTTTTTTACTTTAAACAAAAACTTAATATTTTAAATTCATATTACGCTAACATAATAATGGCATCCTAACCATACAATTTACTAATATTACTAATTCATGCAGATTTAAATTAAATGTCAATAAATCCCGATGCTAGGTATAATGAAAGTACCCACCTGTTTTGAAACTGTAATTCACAGTCTGTTAAGTGGTTTCAAATCAAAGAAGGTTAACCATTTATGTTGTGGAAGCAAGAAACCTCAGGCTGTAAATGTTTGTCTCCTGATCCCTAAATCGTAATATACAGTCAAAGGGCAGAGACCACATATAGGGGCTATGGATTAATAAAAGCAGTGAGCTTTTGCTGCCCGATTGGGGAAAATTTTTTTACTCGCTCCTTTTAGAAAGTGAAAGCCAAACGCGGATTCACTAACACGTAAAGTAGCATTGGTTGGTCCGTGCGGCCAAAATATGCCCCTCGTCACGAGCTGTTTTTTCCCTCCCCTGGCTATCGTGCTTAAATTTGGTAAAGATCGCGATGACTGCGTAGAAAAAAAGCACCCTGTAGAAACTGCATGGAACGCTGCGGTCTCAAAAGCCGTGCACGCTCTTACAGGTGATCCGTAACTTTAAAAATAAACTACAACAATATTTAATAATACTGTGTGTAACCTGTGCAGGGGGTGTCCCTAAGCTGAACCGCATTGGTTCATGCCTTGGTACCCCTTACCTTAATGATCATACAACAGGCCCCGTTAATGGGGTGCCGGTATCGCCTTGGCTTTTAAAGCTCACCTGGGTCACTGACCTGGGGGATTTTAAATCCTGCATGGGGATACCGGCACCCCATACGGGCCTGTCATCTCAATGCAGTGGGGGTACCCATGGCTGAAACCAATGTCGGTGCAGCTCAGCACCCTCCCACCCCCTCTCCCGCGCTCACTGTGGTCTCTAGCAAGGCCTGGTAACTCAAAACACACAATAAAAAAGAATAGATTCAATTACTAATGCGTTGGTATCCGCTATGGAAATGAAATCTCTTTAATATATTTGTATTAAATATCTCAGTGCGGGAGCAGGGGGTCTCTTGATTCACAGCTTCCTGGGCCCCGCTGCTTCCCGATTTACAAGCCCATATCATAGAGTGCCGGGTAATCTCTCCGTTATTTTACAAGTCCACGCACGTGAACCTTTAAAAAATGGCGTTCGCACAACTGGCCCTTCGATGCCATGCCGGGGCCCTGTAACTCGGAGACAGGGGTCCTGGTTGCCAGAAATCCAAGTCGTTCCAGAAACTCAGGAGACCCCTACCTACCTCTGTACAATTATTTATCAAAAATACATTAAAGTCAAACTTCATACCCTTGCAGCTATCTGGCAAAGGCAAATGAAGGTCAATTAAGGCACTATACCTGTTATTGGGAAAATTGTCCCTTTTATGCACCAGGAATTCTACTATAAGGCTGGCGGTGGTCCTAGGGTGTTCCCTGGCGGGTGTCCGGGGGTCTCCGGTGGTCCCCGCAGGTGTCCCGGGGGTCCCCGCTTGCCCTGTCAGTACCAAATCCTTTGCCCCCTCTCCCCCCCCCAAGAAAAACAGACAAAATCTAAAGAAATACAATCCACTCCCATCCCTCCCCCACCCCCTAAAAAATTACAGTAGCAATAAAAAAGAAAAAATGGGCCAAAATTCACTAATACATAAACACATAGACGAGGTATAGAGTCCTCCCCAAAGATCCTCAGTTTACTGCAACACAAGGCTGAGTGGAATAAAATGGGCTTAAATAGACCAAAAGTACAAAAGGTTCAATCAACCATACAATACAGGTAAGTAACACGGCCCATCAACTGTGGGGACTGCACAATTACCAACTAAACGCCAAAATGCAAAAATAAACAAATCTTTTTATTAAATATCAAAAAAACAACCTAAGAAACGCTTAATCTAAACTAAATTAACAACCAAATTAAAATAGAAATAGTAACTGGTGTCGTCGCACGGCTAGCAGTCAGTGTAGGGTTACCATAGGTACTGAAATGTGAGAGTTAACACACATAAATGTTCATACCTAAAAAGTGCTTATAAAGCATCAAATATCCCTCACATAGGTAACATCCAGTGTGCATATGGGGAATAAAAGGTAAATGCATGCATACACAAGCACAATCATACACCAGTGGTGTATTGTATGTATTGTGTCTTTATTATATATAGCGGCCATTAGTGACATAGCGCTTCACAGTATAATACCATGTGTGTAAATCATCTCACGTCGTCAAGATGTCCCTTCATTTACATATGCTACTAGCACAGTGTCTAGGAGCATGCTGACTAATACCAATACCCCAGATCAAGCTTAATGCTGGCACACTGTTAAAATCGTAGAATAAACACTGCAATGTTTGCGGTGGCTATATACTATATACATCAAACTTGTTCCTGTTGCCCGCATTCACATGAGACTACACAATAGATACAGCACATTAAGTCGGTGTCCTTAAGCGTTAAATTCCCGCAGCTTTCCGAAATAAAAGCCATGGACTGATCTCAACCAGTTTATAACTTTCTCCTCCACGACGTCAACGTTGACGTCGTGGAGGAGAAAGTTAAACTGTGGTCAGTCCATGCTATTTCGGCATGCTGCGGGTTTTAACGCTAAGGACACCGACTATGTGTGCTGTTATCTAGGTTTATCTCATGTGAATGCGGGCTAACATGGCAACAACGTGATTGTATATAGTATATAGCCACCGCAACATGCAGTGTTTATCCTCGATTTAACAGTGCAGCATTAAGCTTGACTGTATTTTGTATTAGTCCTATGTCCTAGACACTGTGCATTAGCATATGTAACTGAGGACATCTGACGACTTGCATGATTACCCACATGTATTACTACTGTGAAGCGCTATGTACACTAATGGCGCTATAATAATATAAGAACATACAATAAAATCAATACACCACTGGATGTATATGTGCTGGTATCCATGCATTTACCCTTATAACCACATATGCACACTGGAGTTACCTATGTGAGTGGATATTGCTTTATAGCACTTATTTAGGTAATTAACCATTTATGTGCTGTACCCTCTCACATTCAGTCCTATTGGTAACCTACCTTGACTGCTGCCGTGCGACAACACCAGTTACTATCATATTTTATTGGTTTTATTTAGTTTAGAGTAAGCGTCTTATGTTGTTTGTTTTGAATATTATAAAGATTTTGTTATTTTGCATTTTGGCGTTTTAGATGGTAATTGTCCCCCCAGTGATGATGCGCGGTTACTTTACCTGTATGTATGTTGTTGATTGAACCTTTTGTACTTTTTGTATTTAAGCCCATTTAATCACCTAGCCTTGTGTGCAGTAACTGAGGATCTTTTGGGGAGACTCTATACTCCTCTATTTGTTTTTGTGTATGTTACACCTAATCCTCTTTGCACAACCGGCTGGTAAAGATAATTATCAATACTCTGAGTATTTGTAATCATTTCAGGGTGAGCGGTAGACCACAAGTTGTGTTTACAAAATTACTATTATCCAGATATGGATAAGTGTGATTTGTCCATATATAAAATACAACATTAAGCAGCATAATAAAGTAAATACACTCTTGCACTCACCCCTGCCAGGCTGCTACAATGAAGGCCGTCCTCATCCTCATCACCGTCCATATGTCCTCCGTTTGCCACAAATAATACAGTACATTTAAAAAAAACAAAAAAACAATCTAATGTCCCTCAACTCCCCAAAAAGTCTTGGCATAATCTACACCGTTTCGTAGCATAGCACACAACTACTTCATCTTGATGCTACGTGCTACGAAACTGCATAGAATTGCCACGACGTTTTTCCACGTTGTAGCGGTTACGTTGCCTTTCACATCTCGGTGACGGTCATCTGGGAGTCGACTCACACCGGCGCCTGCATCATTGCTAGACTCGCACGTTTGGAGTCCTCTCCCCCCTGCCATTCCATCACGCTGCTCCTTGGAGTCTACCTGCAGTCTCACGCTGGTAGTGGAGGTACTGCTACAGGCACTATGCCCACGCTACCTCTCCTGGCTATTGCCGCGAACGGACTGGTTCACAACAATGGCTTTGAGACTGTGTTTTATAACCTTCTTTCAACACTGCCCCGTCCCTACCATCAGGGTAACTTGGGAGGATTGTCCAGATCACCCTGGTAGTGCTATTTACCTGAGATTGAGGACAATCCGTGAACTACAGTACACCTGGATGTTTGACGTGGTGAGATTCCATTTCCAGCCAGACCTGGTCGTGATGTGGTAACATGTGGCATTGTTCATATGAATAGCTCGTTTTATTTTTCATTGATGTACACACAATACTTACCTTTTTAATTCATTCTTTTATATAATTTAATGCCATATAATAAGCGTCGTGCGTCTGACTTTTTTTGTCTTTTTTTAATACACCAGGCTCCGCCTGAAACTTTATTAAGGTAACACACATATACAATAATAAACAGGCCCTGCAGGATTTGTTCCCAACTGCCCACTCTTTACTGGGACTTACAGTGCTAAAGGGGCCAGAGTATTAGTAGACACCAGGGGACTTTGCTACAATGTTTAAATCTCTTCTTTCTTTTAACCTGTATTGCCTTTTAATGTTATACTAAATATGTGGGCAGTGAACACCAGATGCCTTAATTAGTTGCTGTGTTTGTTTACATTTGTTGCCAGGAGATTGTAGCGGGGAGGCCTTTAAGAGGGTGTAAATATTAACCAGATGTGATGTAATTTACCACTTATGTGTGAGAATGCTATATTTTGTACCTGAAACATTTCCACTTTAATTCCTGCCGTTTTATCTGTGTTGTCTTTTTTGAGATTATGGAATAACTTTCTTTGTATTTTGATATACCCACAAATATATGGGCTAAACCAACACTAGTTTTTTATCTGTTTTATTTATTTTTTTCTGTTTGGGTCTAAGGGCAATACAGTAATTACTAAGCAGTTCAAATGAATGGCCCCTAATAAGATTGTAAGCTCTTTGAGCAGGACTCCTTTTCCTAAATGTCACTATGTCTTGAAGCACTTCTTCCCTTTATGTATTTTTTGTTATTTATATTTTGTCACTTGTATTACTACTGAAGCACTATTACATTAATGGCGCTATATAAAAAACAGTACAAGGCGGCACACTTATCCTTTACCTGATACGAAGTTATGGGGGCCGCAAGCCGGAGGTATCCCAGCTTGTTCGTTATTTCCCTCGGCGTGCCGCGCGTCAATCGATGCGCGGTCACGCTTTCTCGGGAGCGTGCGCGCATGGCGCCTTGCCAGGGCTCCCCGAGGAGCCCTGGTGTCCCACGATGTGGGGGATTGCGGGGGGGGCGGGGGGGCTCCGGGGACCCGCGGACCCGAGAGAGGAGGGGGAAGCCCTGATCGGATGACCAATCCTCCGATCCGCGCGCGCTCCGGGTTTCTGTTGCGGCCGAGACCGGGCAAAGGTAGAATAACTCGGTCGCACCAGTACATGCATACTTATGGGTTTAGTACCACTACAATCTATACTGTATAACCCTGCAGTATGTGGCGCTCACCCATTAAGCATGGTCTAGCCACAGATCAATGCAATTTATTGTTTGCTATCAAGGATCCATTCCTCCGATTTTTCTCTGTGTTCATCACACCTTTGTTTGGTGTCCCTAGTTCCTGTACTGGCAGTGGTTGTGTGAGCATTCACTTCTCTTATGAGTGTTTTGCAGCAACAGGTATTTTTATCTTTTTGATTTATAATTTTTTTATTGTAATACCGTTTTCATTTATTTGATCTTTAGTCTTTAGATCTTTAACTTTAGGTCACAAACGTAGACTATTTTACACCAGAAGCTGTGATGCTAGATAGGATTTTTTTTACCCTGAAAATCAGCCTGATTTTCTAGTGTTGATTTCAGATCACCCTGTCTGAATATCGACATTTCATAGATACTGGAATTGTAATACACAACCCGGGGGGTCCTTTCCTTTTGCAGCTCTAGCAAACCCCCCTGGGCCCATATCTAACTAATTTGCTGTTTCATGAGACACCTATCCCAATCTGGAAGGCCTCATTACACCCCATTTACATGAAACTTAATGTTAAGTGGCTTCCCAGAACCAGACAGGTATCTTATGAATAGCACCACTTTGGAATATATCGGTATGATCGTTTCAAATGATGGTAACAACAAGTCTTATGCTTTTCCCCAATATATACCAATCCTTGGCAAGTGCTGGCTGATCTGTTTACAATACATTGACTCTTGGCTAGCTCCACAAGCTCAGTAAATCAGGGGCTCATAATGTGACTTACTGAAAACAAGACCGGATAATTCTGTTTCCTGAGGTTAGCAACGTTTTCTCAAACTAATTTAATGCACAAACAAAGGGTTTTCTACTTCTCCTTAGTATAGCTTACCGTTCTGTCATCTTCCAATACATGATGTTATAATATGTATAGCTTACTTCGATCCAGCCTGAAAAAGGTGTTTAACTCGGGTTAGAGAAAAAAGCCTCAAATAATGTCACCTATCTCATGCTTAACTATGGTGTTACATCCATTCAGTCCCTGTAAAAGCTCTGTAAGTATGCCTACAGTAGAGGCAAACTCTTATTCGAACAAAAACCAGTGGCTTCCCCAAAAAAAACCAGGAAACACACCCATGTACATTCTGAAATACATCCTTAAACTTTCCTTAAACTACCCCAGCATTCAGCATTGATTAATGGCCTATCAGATTAACCGCGGGGGTCCCTGCCAGTCCCCATTCAACTGAATTGGACTGCCAGGGATCCCTTGCTGTGTTAATCCTATGGGTCGTTAGTCAATGCAGCAAATACCTAAAACGTGCCTCAAACTAGCCCAAACATACCAGCACATACCCAGCACATACCCAGAATGTAACCCGGCTAGTTTACTGGCAAAATGTTAGAATCAAACGTGCCTCTACTGTAACCTACAGTATGTACGCTTAAATTCCCTGTGTTAACCTTAAAATCCTTTTGAGCCTATGCAATGTTAGGGTAATAGGATATACACAGGCTTAGCTCAACTCAAAACCTGGAAAGGTGGAGGTGAATTTGCGCTGCTGCTGCCTGTTGTTGTGTGTGGTGGGGGGGGGGTTTGCTCGCTATACATTTATTAGGCACTTCTGTTTTTTAACGAGTTTTAACTGCACCATAGTCCATACATGCAACAACTGCATAGGCTTCTTAATTTAACTCTTTGGCACAGCATGTATGTCACACACCACCCCATGCTGTATGCGCAGCATTTTTGTTTCTTCTTCTCGCTATGCAGTGGAAGAAATGCTAAGACAGTATCAATATTAGTATGGTAGGACCTACTGAAATAGGTTTACACTCACGTGGTTTTAGGCTTAAAATATTTTTGCCAAAGTATTGAACAAAATAACAAATATTTTATAAAGAAGAATGTAAATATACAATAGTAACTGTATAATGATTTTCAAGTTGGATTAGACATTACCAGCCTTTTTTGTCTCTTGGGTAATAGGATAGCCGGAGTCTCAGAGTAAATAAGGCAACCCTTATTTTGAAAATGTGGACATAGAATTCACCACAGAGTGGGAACAAATTTATAGATGAGTGCTCGTCCAAATTGATGATAATACTAATCAGATATTGGGAAGACAATTAAAAGGGTAATGAAAACAATATTGATGAGGTCCCAACCAAATTGGCAGCAATTTAATTAAACCTGAACATTGCATACAAACTGATGTCTTTATTCAATTTAATTTAATAGGGAATAAGAAAGCTACGAACTTAACTACAACGAAATTCGGTAATAAAAGTATAATCAAATATCAGAAGATACTGAATACAAACACTTCCCAATTTGAACACACCACGGATACTCCTAAGGAACTCCCATATTAAAGAGCCTATTATGCCAAACACACTACTTCCCATTTTACTTATTTGATAATCCCTATATACTTTTCCTTTTAAAAAGATGTGCAAACCTTTTTTTAAACAAATCTATTGTATCTGCCATCACATTCCTCCATGGTAATGAATTCCACATTTTAACTGGCCCTTACTATAAAGAATCCTTTCTTTGTTGCTGGTGAAATCTCTTTTCCTCCAACCTTAAGGGATTGGCTCTGTGTTGTTTTGTTACTGCCTGGGGATGAATAGTTTTCTTTGAAAGGTCCTTGTATTGTCCCCAAATATATTGTATATAGTATCATAGCCCCTCTTAGATGCCTCTTTTCTAATGTAAAACGATCTAATTTAGCTAGCTTAGTAAACTACTTCTTCTACATATCCTTTCTGCAAGTGAGAACCGGTTGGTTGTATGTGGTTAAACCCGTGCACCACAAGTACTTTTTTAAAATCTGAGCCCTGAAAATCACCATCTCGTGCTATTTGTGAAAAATTTGATACACCACAGTTCTTAACTGTAATTTTGACATGTGGTATACACTCCTGAGTGTCCGTGGATGATACATATATCGCCAGGACAAAGAAAAACTAAATGCCAGGTTTTATCTCATTTTTTCCCTTATCACTCACAATCGACCCAAGAGTACTCACTGTGAAACGAAATAGAGTAATACCTAGAGATGAGAGAAGTGCGATCACCTTCTGCACTTAAGCCAAAGGGAAAACATTTGCATTTCAGTCATGGTCTGATGAGGAAATTGATTTGGCAGCTTTTTTTTTACTTCAGTTTTTACTTTTATGTATATTTTGTATTCTACATTTCATGATAATTAGGTAAATTCTATTTTAATATCATCATTTATTTTTTACTTAATCCAGGCCTCCACTAAAGGCATTTCAGTACGTTCTTTACAGTTCGAGAACACACTACAATTAAATATAATTATTTTGTGTTACACATGAGACAGATGGGAAATTAAAAGCCAGAATTATAATAATACATGGTTTCATTTGAATCACAAGGTTATACACGTACATTCAATTTACGGGCATTTTAATGGACAGTTAGAGATATGATGGGGTATAATAACATTTTACAACACAGGATTAACATTGTTTTAGAAGAGGTTAGGATAGCTGCAATGTTTGTGTTTAGAAGAGGCCCTGCCTGAGGGGCTTACAATCTATAGGCGGGGTAGCTTGAAACATTGGGTATGGGGGATGAGGAGGTCTGGTGAGTCAGAATGTAATAGAACAGCTGCACATTACCAACTCAACAACTGTGACCACACTTTGGCTGTCGTTTTGGGGGCGACTGGGTGTTCTGTCCCAGAGATTTTTTGGGTTAATAATAGCAGAAACCTGGACCTCATACCGACATGCAGAAGGAGGGACTTATGAGCTCCATGTGGTCTTTGACGTCTCTTTTTTTCCTCCTGTGTTAATCACATCCACTCTGGGCTTAGTATCAGGGCAGTGAAGGCATTTTTGGGACTCTCTCTTAGGAAACACTTTTGGGGCAACTCAAGGTGTTATGTCCCAGAAATTCTTTGGTAGAATGAAACAGTAGCCCAGCATAGCACTGGACTTCACAGCCGACATGCATCATAATCTATTTTTTTTCTTTAATTGGCAAGTCGGTGGTTTATACATTTTGTAATAATATTTTAAGGATTCTTTCGATCTAAACTCATTTTCAGTTTTTCTATTTTTTTCCGTTTTTATTGATTATTACAATGAATTATTTAGATCCAAAATGTAACCAATACACTCCGTGCCCTTTGCTCCCACTTTTAAGGTATACTGGGTCATACTGTACTTGTAATAGGATTAATGCTTTGGTTAACACAGAATACTAGCTATACTGTTTTATCAATAGGTACAATCTTCCTTAACATGGATAATGGGATTATATTAGGAAAGCTACTGTGGCTTTTAATATTTCTAATGTATGTACCATACCTTTGGATTGACACCTATTCCCTATCTATCAAATAAAAAAGTGATAGTTCCCTTACAACTCTGTTAACTATTCACAGTGAGCTCTTCGTTCTACATCTCCAAGGTACCAGAGTTCCAAACCTCACTCCACTCTATATCCCCAAGTGATGTCACTATCCACCCTGGGATACAATGGGTGGGGCTTACATTCTGCAGAATTATCCTGCATTACCCATAGTTAACCCCTTAGTAGGCCCATAGGGGGGCTACATCCCATTCTGATTTTCACCCATAAGTAACCACATCAAAATCGCAAACTTTTGTTTTTTTTATATGCTTTATTATTCAATTAATTATTTTTCTGTCTATTTTTCAAACGAATCATCCATTGGCAGTGCTTGACAATCACCCAAAAATCTACTCACCGAATCAAAAAAATTTACTCGCCACATAGCCCCGTCCCCCCGTCCCACCCTAGCCCTGCCCCCAGTCCCGCCCCTACCCCGCCTTTAAGAAAAGAATTAAATAAATTCCTAGAAAGAACTAATACCATTCGTTTTTTGACATAAAGTTTTATTTATTGTAGTCATTTTATACTTTACTACTAGACATTGCCAAATCTTTGGTAGCTGATGCTCGTACTCTTGGGCGTGGGCAGCAATTAGCCGTGTTAAGACAGCCTATCCGCCGCCACACTTTGGCTGGGGTAAAAACCCTATCCTCCAGAACTTAGACTTTGGAGCCCGGAACTATATGGGTCTGCCCCTCTGTCCCCATTCAGTACCGTCACCTCCCCCTGAAAATTCCCCTAGTCTGGAACGTAGCCCCAAGGGAGCGAGTGATGATCATGGTGACTATAGTGATTAACACCAGTCATCTAGACCTGTTATGCCTGTTTTACAGTGTGCGCTCAGGTTGCCACGCCGCCGTCGGCCACACTCCTCACTCACTTTAGTCGGTTACGGGACCCCCCCACGCTACCCGCTCCCTCACCGCTGGCAACGCCGGTCGTGTCGGACGGCCACCCACTTCTGGTGAAACGTGCTGCCGCACGCTCAAAAAACTCTACTCCTCACGCCGACTTCAGCACGCAGCGATGAGCACACGGACGCCCGCTCGGCACGTTACAGGCTTCCCATCCCAGCCTTCATATGCATTCCATTCTACGTGATCCTGCTCCTACTCTCCATCCCACAGTCCTTGTGGTAATTTGGGCTGAGATAATCATAGTTTGCACTTGATACTTATCTCTTTTCTGCTCCCCAGTCTTGCTTTGTACTGTCTTGCTGTTCCTCATTCTTGTTATCGGACTCGGACTTCCTACACGATCCCACATCTCAAAACCTGACCCTCGGCATCTCCGGACAACGACAATCACTCTCCTCCAAACCCTCCAAACCGGCCATGGTTAACAGTATCCTGCAAGTGATCTGCACCTCTTCCAACTCTGACCCTCGGTAAGTATATCGGACCATCCGTACCTCTCCAACCCCGACCCAGCTACTTGACTAATCTACACTCAAACGCGCCCTTCGTGGCTGCAGGTGGTGTTATGTCCTTTCCCACCTCAGCACACGTGGTCCCTTGCCTTGTTGTGTGTAGCGCAGCATGACATTTTGCTCAGCCCACAAACATGAAGACCCAGCTGAAGTGGAGCATATTGTCTTCACTGCCAACATGTTTTCTAGACTAGAGAAATATCTTGAGCAAAATGACCACGGATGACCTGACTACACGCAGACTACCTTTCCCTCACAATTCAGGCACAAAACTGCTTCCCCTGTATCTACTCCGCCAGCACTTGACGTTCTTCTGCTACTCTGCTACCTACCCGACTACTTCTGAACCCCTCTACCGACGCCTAAACCGTTATAAACAGGAGATGCCACTTGGGTGTAGAGGCTTCCCTAAACAGTGTTTATACAGTTTGAAATCAACGCCTTCGCGTTTTTGTTTCCCCAAGATCCAAGGTCTTACATCATCTCCCTTCTTACGGATGAACCCCTGGCCTGGGCCTCCCCCATCTGTTGAGCAGATGTCGAACCTAAACGCATAACATCGGACTCTTCGCCAGGATTTCCGTGGGGTCTTTGATACCCATGATGAAAGATGAACCGCAGCTTCCTCTCTTTTCATATCTCTCAGGAAATTGACCGGTGACCAGTGTACACCTCTGGAGTTCCATACCATTCCGTCAAGAGCAGATGGAACAACGGGCAATTGTCTTCTTCCTTTCAGAACCGTTAAAGGAGAACTCGTGACACATGCGCTCCTATGGAGTCTGGAGGGAAACTAATCGCCTTTTGTATTCGGGTAGATCAAACGCCTGCAAGAGAGGAGGTTCTGAACAATCCTGCCATCCCAGCTGGCATGCAGATCCCCTTCTCTTCACTTCGCCACAACGGAATCTCCCCACTACGATTCTCTGGAACCAATGCAACTAGGTGCTAATAAGTTGTCCCCGTCTGAGAAAGCAACGCCGGTCTCTGCCTATACTGCGGCAATCCCAGTCATCAAGTGCTCCAGTGTCCCCACAAACCAGGAAAGCCAACTCCAATGAGATCCAGGGAGTCTAATTGGGAACACTTTGCATCTCCTTTCACCACAAAGATTTTGCCAACCAGAATTTTTGATTCCTGTTCTTCTACAGGGGAGATTTTCATGCCACGTCACTGGCATTTGCGGATTCTGATCTGGAGGCAACTTCAATCGACCAGGCCTTCGCAAGAGGAACAAACATTCCTCTTTACCCACAAAAGGTACTGGTAGGAGGAGCCATCGACTGGACGGCCATACACCAGCCTTCATTTCCCTGCAGACCATTCCCTTTCATTTACAGACGGAGAGGACCATAAGGAGGAGATTCGTCTTGATGTGATCCATACCACACTCGGTTGAAGTGATTCTCGGCCTTACGTGGCTCCAACTGCCATAATCCTCGCATTGATTGACAATAGAGAACCTGTCCAGTGGCGCACCCATTGGTTTGGGCTTGTTCACGTTTGAAAGGAGGCGAACTTCCTACCTGAGGTATACAGAATTTCACAATGTCTTCATAAAGCACCGATCCGAAATCCTAAACCACATCGTCTCTTCGATTGTCCTATTGCCTTTTGGCCGGTTTTGTGCTTGCCAGGGAAATCTTATCCACTCTCACTCTCGGAGACTAAAGGCCATGAACGATTATATCCGAGAGAACCTAGAGAGGGGGTTTTATTCAGAAATCCTCTCCCCAGCCGGAGCCGGATTCTTTTTCATCAAGAAACGAGTCCTGCGGCCATGCATTGATTATAGAATAAGATTACTCTAACTAATCGTTACCCCCTTACCCTTGATCTCTGAACTTTTCGACCACCTAAAGGGTCAACTATCTTCACCAAGTTGGACTTGCGCGGTGCCTATAATTTGGTGAGAATTCGCCAGGGTGATAATGGAAGACGGCATTCCAATACCGACGATGGTCTATGAGTATCTCGCCATGCCCTTCGGTCTATGCAACGCTCCTGCTGTCTTTCAAGACTTCGTCAATGAATCTCCGGGACCTTCTCAACAAATTTCTCATTGTTTCCTAGATGACATTATGATTTTTTCCAGGAAAAAGCCCAGAGCACGTCGGTCACGTTAAACAGGTACTGTTAACCCTTCGAGAAATCGTCTATTCGCCAAGTTGGAGAAATGCCAATTTTCATTGAACTTCCATGGCATTTTTGGGATATAAATCTCTGATTCCGGCTTCTCCATGGATCCAGCTAAGCTCAAGGCAGTCCTAGACTGGCCCCACTACCACTCTCAAAGCCCTATGATGTTTCTTTTGGGCTATTATCGCAGGTTTATCCGGAACTTCTCTTCTACGGTAGACCCCATCACAGCCTTAACCAAGAAAGGTGCAGATCCTGCCTCATGGTCTTCAGCTACATCCTAGCCTTCGACCATCTGAAGAAGCCTTTGTGTCTGCTCAAATCCTTAAACACCCAGACCCCAAACTACCGTTTTCCCTGCAGGTGGATGCGTCCGACTTGGGGCCGGTGCCATCTTATCTCAAAGAAAGTCATCTCTGGCAAGACTGCATCGCTATGCATTTTTTTCTAAAATATTTTCTTCTGTTGAGCAAATTATGACGTGGGGAACCGGGAACTTCTGGCAAACAAGTTTGCCCTTGAAGAATGGAGGCACTTCTTGGAGAACAAGAATCCTATCACATCCTATCACCATCTTAACCGACCATAAGAATCTACTCTACATAGAGTGCACTCGTCGCCTAGGCGCTCGACAAGCTCGCTGGTCGCTCTTCTTCTTCCCGCTTCAACTACCTTATCTCCTTTGTACCTGGTTCCAAAAACCTGAAGGCCGAAGCTCTTTCACTGAGTCATCGCTGAAGTTAAATCCGAGATCATCTGGAGACGTGCTTCCTCCAAATATATAATCTCTGCTACAAACCTTGATGTTATGGACGACATCCATCTGACCAATCATGTTCAGATGGTCTCCAAATCCCTGAGGGCCGCCTTGTCATGGCGAAGGGGTATCCAAGCCATTAATAAAAGGTATTTAGCCCGGCTGCATGCCCCTGAATGAGATTGGGAACTGTAGAGTGTCAGCTCTGCAACCCAACCAGGTAATAATACTGCAAAATGTATTCAAAATGCCTGTGTCTCTCCCCCCTGGGATAAGGGGCAAGATTAACACCATGTACCGACTGTATAAGCCATGTAGCAGGGTCCCCTGAGTCATATTAAAATGAGAAGTGTAGCTCTGCAGCCCACTGTGAGTTGAGAGCCTGTGCATGCATTAGATTGTCTTTGTGCGTCCGGCTAGGGATAAGTGGACCACAACGCTAAAATGAGCTACATTGGCTGCTGCAGTCCTATTAATGTGTAATATAACATGCCTAAAATGCGCCCGCTAGGAATAAGGGCTTCTGTCACTGTTTAAAGGGTTAATTGGTAAGGGTGTATGTGGTTATGAGGTGGGGCCTGGCATTGCAAAACTGTATCACTGTGTAACTGCAGACAAAGCAGGGAAGTCTTAACTCCGCAAGCTAAATTGGATAAGTGGTCTGCGGTCATGAAAGTGCCGGATTGCAACAATGTATATATGTTGTCTCATATCCATTAAGTCAATTGGGAAAGTGCATCTGCGGTTTATCAATTGGGTCCGGTCATTGCAACATTGCACCCATGGCCCCAGACCGCAGACCGGGGAAAAGTTAGACCACAACCACATCCAACCACACATGTTAATTACTAACTTTTGATAGAATGTCCTAGCTTTTCTGATTTTTGGTATGCACGAGTGCAAGGGGGTAAACATGTACATCAGGTATGTTGACACTTTAAACATCTTTATAAAGCTATAACTGACAGTGAATCTGATTTTAGTATTTTAAAGTTATAGGAACCGGGCAGTACATTTCAGCTAGGCAGTGGATACATAAGCATTCCCTATTGTCATTTGTGATCAACCATTACAGGGATGAGTCATGCATACTGTAATGTAATGTCCGGACATCTGAGACTCCCTGTGGAGATGACTCCAGAGTATCTGTGAAATGTCGGGGCTTCAAAACGTGGTGAAAGTGCTAAATGTCAGGAATGTATATAAACCGTTTGCCTAGTAGATTTCCGGGCATCCTGGAGAAAGGTAGACATTCTGCCGCCATGCAAGGGGGCTTGGTCAGGTATGCTAAGTGGGTTAAGTGTGAGGTTAGCGCATGACTCTTTGCATACCGTGAAGCCCTTTGCCCGGCTGCAGGAAACTGTTGGCAAGCTTGCCATAGTGTGGGATTTTTGCTTCCCATGCCAAGATTGGCTGTGTATTACCCAGATAGGCTTGGAGGGTTTTTTAATAGCCCATGCAGGCTTGTCGGGAGGGTGTTCTTTCTGTGATCCATCTGAAGCTACAGTACCNNCGGCATTCAATACCGACGATGGTCATTATGAGTATCTCGCCATGCCCTTCGGTCTATGCAACGCTCCTGCTGTCTTTCAAGACTTCGTCAATGAGATCTTCCGGGACCTTCTCAACAAATTTCTCATTGTTTACCTAGATGACATTATGATTTTTTCCAGGAAAAAATGCCCAGGAGCACGTCGGTCACGTTAAACAGGTACTGTTACGCCTTCGAGAAAATCGTCTATTCGCCAAGTTGGAGAAATGCCAATTTCATTGAACTTCCATGGCATTTTTGGGATATATAATCTCTGATTCCGGCTTCTCCATGGATCCAGCTAAGCTCAAGGCAGTCCTAGACTGGCCCCAGCCTACCACTCTCAAAGCCATATGATGTTTCTTGGGCTATTATCGCAGGTTTATCCGGAACTTCTCTTCTACGGTAGACCCCATCACAGCCTTAACCAAGAAAGGTGCAGATCCTGCCTCATGGTCTTCAGCTACTATCCTAGCCTTCGACCATCTGAAGAAAGCCTTTGTGTCTGCTCAAATCCTTAAACACCCAGACCCCAAACTACCGTTTTCCCTGGAGGTGGATGCGTCCGACTTGGGGCCGGTGCCATCTTATCTCAAAGAAAGTCATCTCTGGCAAGACTGCATCGCTATGCATTTTTTTCTAAAATATTTTCTTCTGTTGAGCAGAATTATGACGTGGGGAACCGGGAACTTCTGGCAAACAAGTTTGCCCTTGAAGAATGGAGGCACTTCTTGGAGAACAGAGAATCCTATCACCATCCTATCACCATCTTAACCGACCATAAGAATCTACTCTACATAGAGTGCACTCGTCGCCTAGGCGCTCGACAAGCTCGCTGGTCGCTCTTCTTCTCCCGCTTCAACTACCTTATCTCCTTTGTACCTGGTTCCAAAAACCTGAAGGCCGAAGCTCTTTCACGTGAGTTCATCGCTGAAGTTAAATCCGAGGATCATCTGGAGACAGTGCTTCCTTCCAAATATATAATCTCTGCTAACACCTTTGATGTTATGGACGACATCCATCTGGACCAATCATGTTCCAGATGGTCTCCAAATCCCTGAGGGCCGCCTTGTCATGGCGAAGGGGTATCCAAGCCATTAATAAAAGGTATTTAGCCCGGCTGCATGCCCCTGAATGAGATTGGGAACTGTAGAGTGTCAGCTCTGCAACCCAACCAGGGTAATAATACTGCAAAATGTATTCAAAATGCCTGTGTCTCTCCCCCCTGGGATAAGGGGGCAAGATTAACACCATGTACCGACTGTATAAGCCATGTAGCAGGGTCCCCTGAGTCATATTATAAATGAGAAGTGTAAGCTCTGCAGCCCACTGTGAGTTGAGAGCCTGTGCATGCATTAGAATTGTCTTTGTGCGTCCGGCTAGGGATAAGTGGACCACAACGCTAAAATGAGCTACATTGGCTGGCTGCAGTCCTATTAATGTGTAATATAACATGCCTAAAATGCGCCCGCTAGGAATAAGGGGCTTCTGTCACTGTTTAAAGGGTTAATTGGATAAGGGTGTATGTGGTTATGAGGTGGGGCCTGGCATTGCAAAACTGTATCACTGTGTAACTGCAGACAAAGCAAGGGAAGTCTTAACCGCAAGCTAAATTGGATAAGTGGTCTGCGGTCATGAAAAGATGCCGGATTGCAACAATGTATATAATGTTGTCTCATCATCCAATTAAGGTCAATTGGGAAAGTGCATCTGCGGTTATCAATTGGGTCCGGGCATTGCAACATTGCACCATGGCCCCAGACCGCAGACCGGGGAAAAGTTAGACCACAAACCACATCCAGACCACACATGATTAATTAGCTAACTTTTGATAGGAATGTCCTAGCTTTCTGATTTTTGGTATGCAGAGTGCAAGGGGGTAAACATGTAATCAGGTATGGTTATGACACTTTAAACATTTATATAAAGCTATAACTGACAGTGGATCTGATTTTAGTATTTTAAAGTTATAGGAACCAGGGCATTTACATTTCAGCTAGGCAGTGGATACATTAAGCATTCCCTATTGTCATTTGTGATCAACCATTACAGGGATGAGTCATGCATACTGTAATGTAAGTCCGGACATCTGAGACTCCCTGTGGAGATGACTCCAGAGTATCTGTGAAAGTCCGGGGCTTCAAAACTGGTGAAAGTGCTAAATGTCAGGAAATGTATATAAACCGTTTGCCTAGTAGATGTCCGGGCATCCTGGAGAAAGGTAGACATTCTGCCGCCATGCAAGGGGGCTTGGTCAGGTATGCTAAGTGGGTTAAGTGTGAGGTTAGCGCATGACTCTTTGCATACCGTGAAGCCCTTTGCCCGGCTGCAGGAACTGTTGGCAAGCTTGCCATAGGGTGGGATTTTGCTTCCCATGCCAAGATTGGCTGTGTATTACCCAGATAGGCTTGGGAGGGTTTTATAAGCCCATGCAGGCTGTCGGGAGGGTGTTCTTCTGTGATCCGAATCTTGAAGCTACAGTCTACCGGCATTCATACCGGACGATGGTCATTATGAGTATCTCGCCATGCCCTCGGTCTATGCAACGCTCCTGCTGTCTTTCAAGACTTCGTCAATGAATCTTCCGGACCTTCTCAACAAATTTCTCATTGTTTAACCTAGATGACATTATGATTTTTTCCAGGAAAAATCCCAGGAGCACGTCGGTCACGTTAAACAGTACTGTTACGCCTTCGAGAAAATCGTCTATCTGCGCCAAGTTGGAGATGCCAATTTCATTGAACTTCCATGGCATTTTTGGGATATATAATCTCTGATTCCGGCTTCTCATGATCCAGCTAACCTCAAGGCATTCCTAGACTGGCACCCGACCTACCACTCTCAAAGCCATATGATGTTTTCTGGGGCTATTATCGCAGGTTTATCCGGAACTTCTCTTCTACGGTAGACCCCATCACAAGCCTTAACCAAGAAAGTGCAGATCCTGCCTCATGGTCTTCAGCTACTATCCTAGCCTTCGACCATCTGAGAAAGCCTTTGTGTCTGCCTCAAATCCTTAAACACCCAGACCCCAAACTACCGTTTTTCCCTGGAGGTGGATCGTCCCGACTTGGGGCCGGTGCCATCTTATCTCAAGAAAGTCATCTCTGGCAAGACTGCATCGCTATGCATTTTTTTCTAAAAATTTTCTTCTTGTGGCAGATTATGACGTGGGGAACCGGGGACTTCTGGCAAACAATTTTGCCCTTGAAGAATGGAGGCACTTCTGGAGAACAGAGAATCCTATCACCATCCTATCACCATCTTAACCGACCATAGAATCTACTCTACTAGAGTGCACTCGTCGCCTAGGCGCTCGACAAGCTCGCTGGTCGCTCTTCTTCTCCCCGCTTCAACTACCTTATCTCCTTTGTACCTGGTTCCAAAAACCTGAAGGCCGAAGCTCTTTCACGTGAGTTCACGCTGAAGTTAAATCCGAGGATCATCTGGAGAAGTGCTTCCTCCAAATATATAATCTCTGCTACAACCTTGAGTTATGGACGACATCCATCTGGACCAATCATGTTCCAGATGGTCTCCAATCCCTGAGGGCCGCCTTGTCATGGCAAGGGGTATCCAAGCCATTAATAAAAGTGTATTAGCCGGCTGCATGCCCCTGAATGAGATTGGGAACTGTGAGTGTCTCTCTGCAACCCAACCACGGGTAATAATACTGCAAAATGTATTCAAATGCCTTTGTCTCTCCCCCCGGGATAAGGGGGCAAGATTAACACCATGTACCGACTGTATAAGCCATGTAGCAGGTCCCCTGAGTCATATTATAAATGAGAAGTGTAAGCTCTGCAGCCCACTGTGAGTTGAGAGCCTGTGCAGGCATTAGAATTGTCTTTGTGCGTCCGCTAGGATAAGTGGACCCAACGCTAAAAATGGCTACATTGGCTGGCTGCAGTCCTATTAATTGTAATATAACATGCCTAAAATGCGCCCGCTAGGAATAAGGGCTTCTGTCACTGTTTTAAGGGTTATTGGATAAGGTGTATGTGGTTATGAGGTGGGCCTGGCTATGCAAAACTGTATCACTGTGTAACTGCAGACAAAGCAAGGGAAGTCTTAACCGCAGCTAAATTGGATAAGTGGTCTGCGGTCATGAAAAGATGCCGGATTGCAACATGTATATAATGTTGCTCATCATCCAATTAAGGTCAATTGGAATGCATCTGCGGTTATCAATTGGGTCCGGGCATAGCAACATTGCACCCGGCCCCAGACCGCAGACCGGGGAAACAGTTAGACCACAAACCACATCCAGACCACACATGATTAATTAGCTAACTTTTGATAGGAATGTCCTAGCTTCTGATTTTTGGTATGCAGAGTGCAAGTGGGTAACATGTAATCAGGTAGGGTTATGACACTTTAAACATTTATATAAGCTATAACTGACAGTGTTCTGATTTTAGTATTTTAAAGTTAATAGGAACCAGGCATTACATTTCAGCTAGGCAGTGGTACATTAAGCATCCCTATTGTCATTTGTGATCAACCATATACAGGGATGAGTCATGCAATACGTAATGTAAGTCCGGACATCTGAGACTCCCTGTGGAGATGACTCCAGAGTATCTGTGGAAGTCGGGCTTCAAAAACTGGTGAAAGTGGTAAATGTCCGTGAATGTATATAAAACCGTTTTGCCTAGTAGATGTCCGGGCATCTGGAAAAGGTAGACATTCTGCCGCCATGCAAGGGGGCTTGGTCAGGTATGCTAAGTGGGTTAAGTGTGAGGTTAGCGCATTGACCTCTTGCATACGTGAAGCCCTTTGCCGCGTGCAGGAAACTGTTGCAAGCTTGCCATAGGGTGGGATTTTGCTTCCCATGCCAAGATTGGCTGTGTATTACCCAGATAGGCTTGGGAGGGTTTTATAAGCCCATGCAGGCTGTCGGGAGGGTGTTCTTCTGTGATCCATCTGAAGCTACAGTACCGACAATGTTTATTGAAGCAAAAGCCGCCGGTTGACCAGGACTTACTCCGGCTGGTGCTGAGAATAGTCAGTGCGCCAGCCGCATCCAGCCGCGTCCCCTCCGTTTCCCCCCCCTCCAATCGGCGCGCAATTTAAATACCTTCCCGACCCCCTAGCGGCTCCTGCTGTGCCCCTCTGCATCCCCGCTCCCCCGCTTACCTCATTTCAAACCTTCAGGGGAGTCGGGGAAGCCGGAGAAGCCGGGGAAGCCGGGCGCGCACGTCACTGTGACGTCACCGACGTCACGCGAACGAGCCGCTTCCCAACGCTTCTCCACGCTGCCGCCACGCATCCAGCCGTGCGGTTTTTAGTCGAATAAACATTGTCGGTGCTGTATAGCGTGCGGTACAGAGACGATTCCATCGTAACCAAAGATTGTACCCCGCTACGAAAGTTCGTTAGAACTAAGGACTTGTAAATGAATTCTGCAAGGGCAGAACAAAGATATTTCTTTCGGCGAAGATACGAGGGCTGCAAGCGGCGCCCCTAGCCAAAGATAGTTTTGCTCCTGGGAATTGATACCTAGGGGGCTATGCACTAAGCTCAATGGCTTTGCGTTTTGATTTGACCAAAAAGCAGGTTCGTTAAAAAGTGAGGCCGGGGACGCGATGCACTAAGGCCTTGAGGCCATTTTTTAACGTACCTGCTCAAAATAGCTCAAAACAGCCACAGCGTACGTGTTGCTTTTTTCCCCCCTGCTAGCGTTCTGAACCTCTCAGTTCGCTAGCTGATAGAAAAAAAAGCCGCCTGTAACATTTGCTATCTCTGATTGGCTCTAGTACCATGTGACAGGCTTTCAAAGACGTCACATCCGTTCTCCCCCAAGCCTCTGTCACATGGTCTACTAGAGCCAATCAGAGATGGGATGGAGTTCCCACGCTCTGATTGGCTACGGTACCATGTGAGACCGGCCATGTTTCTTTTAATGATGTCATCTTAAAGGCAATTGAAGCAAAGCCATTCTGATTGGCTGTGCTTTCATTGCCTTTAAATGACGTCATCATTTTTTTCCATCGGCCAAATCACATGTTTTTCACGGCCCAATCAGGACCGTGGGAAACATTTGACCAAAATGGGACGTCATAGGCCTATAAAAGCCTATGTCGCCTCATTTTGAAGCTAGTCGCCAAGGAGTGTACATCTCCCCTCCTAAGAAGAGAAGAAGGGCGTGGCCTAAGAAGACGGAAGAAGCCGGAAGAAGATGGAAGAAGATGGAAGAAGACATCAGAAGACCCCAAAGAAGAAAGAAGACACAGACGTGGATTTGTTATGGTTTTTTATTTTATGGCTTATCTGTGGATTGGTTCCTGTGCTTCCGGGTCGCTTGGATTTCGGTGAGTGGGCATCTAATGGTGAGTAAACAAAAGAAAAGTTTATTATTTTTACTTTTACAGGTTTTTATGATTTTTCATGCATGTCTTTTATTTTTTCACTCCCATTTAATGCCCGTTAATGTATCTATGTATACACTGGCGACACACTTTATTTGAGCTCGGCTAGTCCCACGAATTCGGGTATACCCGGGTGTATTGAGGTTTGTGACTGTTTTCTGCCCGAGTGCATTGAGGTATTTTCCAGGCAGGGATTGAAGCATTTTATTCCCGCTGGCTGCAATACTGCACAGTATATATATATATATACTGCATTACAATTCATGAATTTATGCCATCTGGTAGACACGCGAAGCATTGCAGCCTATTAAATCCTAATCATTATCATTTAACAGATCAGCCGCCCGTCAGCCAGGCATGAACCCAGGCTGGGAAGGCAAACGCAACGGGGCTTGTCAGAGGTGAGGAGCGGCTCATTCCAGGTATCTGCCAGGTACATACTGGGTATTTGCTCGAATAAAGTGTGTCGGTGCAGTATAATACATTCACGGACACTGAATGGGTGTATTGTATGTGAATTTTGTATGTAAATGCATTGTATTTTATGCTGTATTATTGCCCCTGTATGTTATGTTTATCTATCTGTATGGATAGACATATAGGGATAATAATTGATTGTTTTGCTCATGTTTAGGTTCTTTTCATGTATGGATAATGTATTTAGCATTATTATTTTGTCATTGTTGTGAATAATGTAATTTGTATTTAGCTAAAGGCTTCTTTATGGTAGTAAGATTAGAATGATGGTGGTTATTTTAAATTAGAATTGTTTTGGCAATGGTTTGATGCTAATTGTATTGATGTTGGTTAGTTTCTAATTGATTTTCAGGATGGCATTGGTGGTTAGGGGACATTGTTCATAGTGTATTTTATTGTTACATATATTTTGCATAGTGTTATATGATGCACAGATTAATTGCATCATGTACACACAATGCAATTGTGTGACATTTCATAGACATTTGTGTAGCTGCAGTTTGTTTTTTGTATATTTGCAATGGCTGCTGTATTTATTTTAACATGCAATGTGGTGGTTTTAAGATTAAAAATTCATGTTTTGATTTGTGGATGTTTTATGTGTTTCATAATGGGCAAATAATATATTATCCATATCTGGATAATAGTTATTTGGCACATTATTGACTGTAGGTGTTGGGGGGGGGATGTATGTATTGAATGTATAGGCCAGGTTTATTTTTTTTACATTCAGGGTTGGTTCCTTGGTTCTGCGTGAGACCTCTGGAAACCACCTGCGGTCTCCTCGGGTATCTCACAGGTATCAGGCTGGTGGTTCCACGGGTGACACCTGTGGGGATGAAGCGGTGGTCCCACATCTGTGGGGGCACCGTGGACCCATTGTCTGCGGGGAAGAACCGGTGGTCCCACAACCGTGGGGGCACCGTGGACCTGTAGGTGCGGGGATGAAGCGGTGGTCCCACATCTGTGGGGGCACTGCAGACCCGTAGGTGCGGGGATGAAGCGGTGGTCCCACATCCGTGGGGGCACAGCAGACCCGTAGTGAGCACTCGTGAGTTCCCCAGACCCCCGTGAGAACCACACGAGGCCCCACAGACACCTGTGTGTCTGACCTGGGTCTCCCAGACATCCGCAGGCCTACCGTGGGGAACCAATTGTGGCCCACGGTGACCCAAGGAGACCACCTGGGGGCCATGGTGCTTGGCGGGACCCACCAACAGGCCTCCAGAACCTGTGTGAAACAAGTTACTGGTACCCTGTAGGTCTGTCAGGTGCCCACCGGCCCGCCGGGGACTCGCGTGGGGCTGGGGTATGAACCCTTTATGTAAAGGAAAAAATCATGTATTTATGGGGGGGCACAGGGGGTCAGTTATGTATTTAATAAATAGAATGATGTTTAATGTGGGGCTGTGTATTGTTTTTATTGTGGGTACTGGGAGTGGGGGGAGGGGGTATTGGCCCCAAGGGTATGTGGGTAGGCCTCCCTTGTGGGTAGTGGGTGAGGTTGGTTAGGCCTCTCGGGGTGGGGGGTTAGTGTTGGAGGGTATGTAGGCCTCCCGAGTGGTGGGTGAGGGTGGGTTAACCCCTTAATGACTGTAGCAGTTAATAACCACTATGGTGATTAAGGGGTTAGGGGACATTACATTGGCTATTGTAATTGTTGTGCATGTTTTGCAGCACCGTAGGGGCATGGGCAGAATGAAGATGAGGATGAAGACGGCCTTCATCGTGGGTGCCTGTAGAAGGTAAGTGTAATATGTTTTGACTGTATTTATTGAAAGTTATATGTATTTAAAATGGCCAAATGCATTATTATCCATATTTGGATAATAGTCATTTTGGCCATTACTGTATAGTATGTGTTAGGGGGTGTATTTAGTTAGAATTGTTGTTTTTATTTTTGGAGGTGCAACATTGGTACCGCAGGCCCGCGGGGACCCCAGGACGGCCGCGGGGACCCCCGGACTCCTGCAGGGACCCCCGCACTCCCGCGGGGACCCCCGCTTGGTGAGCCGTGGACACCCGCGCGACCCCCGGCCTCCGTCGGGACCCCCGCGGGGTTAGCCGGGGACACCCACCGGCCTGCTGTATGGGTTTGCGCATGCAAAAATAAAAAGCCAGAATTTTTTCTAAGTCCAGATTTCTTTGCGTCTACTCTGACCTGACGTGTTCTAATCAACGCAACTTTCGCGTTTGCTAAGGTTGCGTTGCTTAGTGCACCCCGCTTAAGGGCAGAATTTCACGCAAACAGGGCTGCGATCGAGCAAAGTTGGACTTAGAAAAAATCCCTGAAAAAAGTCATTTTTAGACCGCAAATTGCCTTTTAGCGTTGCTTAGTGCATCGGGTTGAGCCAAAAAGCATGATCGAAGAGCACTTTGCAGTCTAAAAGTGACTTAACGGAGCTTAGTGCATAGCCCCCCTAGAGACTGTATTTTGTGGACTTTCGTTCTGGAAACCATATATTTAGTTTTACCTCATTCCCTTAAGTGTTATTTCGGGTTATTTTGTAAATCAAGCTGTGTGTGTTTCTCGTGTGAATAAATTACAATTTATTTTATCTCATGTTTTGTTCAATCAAAGGATCCGGGTAATTTTTGTGTTAAAAGCACTGGTCTCCCGTGACATGCCTCTTCACCGCACCACTATACCAAAGGAAGGGCCTTGAGTGGTGTCATTCCTCTAAATCGTCTGGACAACCAGGTACTCGAAGAACCTTTGATCTTGTGGAGCGAACATTTTGGTGGCCAGGTATTCAAGGAGACATTAAAGAATTTGTTAAAGCAAGTGCAACCTGTGCCCGTAACAAAACTCCCCAAAGCAGACCACTGGGACTCTTACATCCCGGATCGCCCTTGGAACCATTTGTCTATGGACTTCATAGTAGATCAACCCACTTCCAAGAGCATGAACACCATCTTCGTCATCGTCAATCGCTTTTCCAAGCAGACACATTTTATCCCAGTGAGAGGACTTCCTAACTCTCCCAAGCTTGCAGATATTTTTGTTCAGGAGGTCTTTTGTCTACATGGGGTACCACAGACTATCGTCTCCGACTGTTGGTCACAATTTATTTCCAGGTTCTGGTGTTCCTTTTCTCTTAGGTTGGGCATCTCCTTACATTTTTCCTCATCCACAAACAAATGGTCAAACAGAGAGAACTAACCAAACTCTGGAGCAGCACCTGCGTTGTTTCATTTCTGACACCCAGGATAACTGGACGGACCTTCTACCTTGGGCTGAATTTGCACATAACTCCTTACGCAATTAATCCACCCGAGAGTCGCCATTTTTCATAAATTATGGATTCCATCCATCCCGACAGCCGTTGGCCTCTTCTTCTTTGGGGGTACCAGCATTGGACAACAGAATTCATCTTCTACAGGACTCATGGAGAAGTATCCAGGAGAATCTGAAAGACCGCTTCTGTCGCAGGATCCGGAAATTTATCTTAGGAGACAGGGTATGGTTATCTACCAAAAACATACGCCTCAAGGTACCCACGCTCAAACTGGCACCTAGGTTTCTCTGTCCCTATCCTGTAATACAGAAGATCAACCCGGTGGCATATCGCCTGCGCCTTCCTCCATCAATGAAGATCCCCTCTATCTTTCATGTATCCCTGCTAAAACCCGCTTTCCAAAGCTTGCGCTTCTCCGATACAACCTCACAACCTCCTCCTCTACTCGTACAAGGGCAACAGGAGTATGAGATCCAGTCTATTGTGGACTCTAGGATTTCCAGAGGGGCAGTACAGTTCTTGGTCCACGGGAGAGGCTTTGGACCAGAGGAATGCTCTTGGGTTCCCCACCATCATCTTCCCACCCCCAGACTCGTACGGACTTTCCATCTGAAGCATTTTTTCAAACCAGCTTGGAAACGCCTGAAGGTTGCTTCTGAGGGGGAGGGGGGGGGGGTACTGTGAGGCTCAGGGAGCCACGTGGCCGTCGGCGCATTCCTCACTCACCTCAGTCGGCAGACAGGACCCCCGCACTATCTGCTCCCATCACCGCTGTCAACGCCGGTCTGTCGGACAGCCCCCCGGCTTTGGCGCACGCGCTCCAGCTTCAAAAACTCTCTCCTTACGCCGACTTCAGACGCGCGCTCGGCACGTACAGGCTTCCTCCCAGCACTTAGAGGCATTCATTCCACCTGATCTCTGCTGCCTACTCTCCTACCACAGTCCTTGTTAGCTACACACACCCCCATGCTGCAGGTTGCTCATTGGACACTCTTTCCTATTTATGCTTAGCTGCCCACTGGCAATTTGGCTGAGCATAATCACAGTTGCATTGTACTTACCTCTTCTCTGCCTCCACAGTCTTGCCTTGTCTTGCTGTTCCTCATTCTATGTACCGACTTGGCTTTCTACGACGATCCGCACATCTCCAAACCTGACCTCAGCATCCGGACAACGACAACTCTACACTCTCCAAACCCGACCACGGCTATAGTACCTGCAACGATCCGCACCTCTTCAACCCTGACCCAGCTACCTTGACTAATCTACACTCCAGACGCGCCCTCGTGGCCGCAGGTGGCGTTATATCTTTTCCCACCTCAGCACCGTGGTCCCGCCTTCTTTGTGGTGCACGCAGCGTGACAGACAGTAGCTATTCCTGCGGTGAAGACGGTAGCATGTGTGACTGATAAGATGACAGACGGGGCAGACGCCTTTCCATGGTAGGAGCCACAATTTAGGGGATATATGCCCCACTTAAAATGAACTAGGTTCGTGTTAGAACGGGGATCCCATACCGACATTGGTGGGAGGATGGTTATTTCTCTGCGGAGCAACAACCAGAGATAATACACGAGCGTTGTGCCAAGATGAAGGAGGGCCTCTTCTCTCGGCCCGAGGCTGAGGACTCAACTAGTGAGCCTCTATGGGTAAGACCCATATACTAGGTACTACCAGGTCAGGCCTACGAGCACAATTTGACCAATAGTAGTTGCGCCAATAGGGTGCTTGTCCAAAGATTTAGATTGGAAGGATACGACTACCCTCACCTTCAGGAGGATCTAATGCGCAAGGCAGAAAGGAGTAGGGAGAACTTGGTGCGTGTAGCTATCATGGACCATGTCATGCAACGTTTTCATATAAATGCACACCAACGGGAGGAACGATTCGCTTACCTGAGTAAAACATGGCATGTAGGCCATAATGTGCACCTTGCTAGGGTATAGTATGTCACTGAAAATGGCCGCAAGCGTTGCTATTCTATAACGGTGTATGACAGTGAGGGGAACTTGATGCACAAACCTGACCTGGCTCACTATTATTGACGGTCCAAATGTACTGTTTGATGTGTTGAATTGTTCATTGCATTTTATGTTAAAATGTGTAACTATGTGGTGGATGTTACGCCCTCCTGTGGGGTCGTGAGGGCATTTCAAAACCAAAGGGAGAGTGTAGTCCAGTCCCCTGGGACTACTAATTTCCTGGACTCAAGCCAATTCCTAATCATTCCAATGTAGCTGTAATCTATACACAATTCCATATTATTGATTAACAGAGGTATGTTAGTTCCTGATTCAATAATCAGTATATTATTTAATTCCCAACATGATAATAAGTTTTAATATGTAACGTTAGTTTTATCACATATATTGTCCCCAATAGTTAGTTAAACTGAAAATGTATTATATTTCTATTTGCATAAGAAACATACATATTTGATCATTATGACTAGTAAATTTGTTAAATAGAGGGATTTTTTAGGAGTTTCCCCACATCACACTTTCCAATAGTTATAATATCTCAGCCATTATTCTATTAATTTTGAACATAATAAATATACATTATTATCTTTTATAATTTCTTATACAGTACATCTTAAAATCATGATAACAGTTATATAGTGTTGGTCAGGGATTATATCAAATGAAGAATCCATTACTTATAATATACTATTGTAAAAAAAGGTGTCCCAACAGTAGGTTGTCTGGATTGAGGCAACATATTTAAAAACAAAACGTTGGCATGACCAAACAAGACCGTTCTCTCCTTTGTGAAAGAAAACATCTAAATATATTGTAGTGCTGGTATTGGGGTTTAATTACTGGAATTTTTAAAACTCATAAACATGACAAGTGCTCCTACATTGACTCTTAGAGGCATATTCTATATACAGTTGTCTGAAGCATCTGTCCAGGAAATATTTGGCCGAAAATCACCATTGACTTTGATGGGAATTTCCATCCTAAAATGGCCCAAACATGCCACTTCGGAATATAGTATATCCCCATTAGTGGGTTATTCATTAAATCTGGGTACTATCACACAGAAACTACCATCAGAATTAGTACTATCGTAGTTTAATAAACCCTCTTAAACACGTTGGCCTTAAGACTCAATTAAAGGTTTGCAGATTGGGAAACAAGTAATAAAATTGACCTGATTTCCAGACGACTTGCTTCCGTTTTGTTCAGACTCATATGATCAGATAACACTAATAATGCAAATTATTGATATCTTTCAAACTTTTATCGTGTTATAAAATACATCTACATCATATTATTTATGATAATCAAGACTGGCAGTAATTGCCGTTCAGGATAACTTTATAAAATTGACTACAATTTAATGAGGTTGTCAGAGCTGTCACCTATCACTAATAAAATGTCTTTCAATGTATCTTAATCTATTTCTATTACATTTCTAGAGCATTAATTAGCTTCATTATCATTCAAGGGGTTACATGTGCTTTATACAGTATCAAGAGTCAATATAAATTAATTATCTACTGCCTTTGCATAATCAGGCTGCAAATGGTTTTGATGACCTCATAATCCTTGAAACAGTTGATTATTTTTTAGTAAACCATTTAGAATTTTGCTACTCTAATTCTTTGAGGACTATTGTTAAAATGTATTATATATGTAGCCCTGGTAAGAAATTGGGCTATATGTCTTTCCTCCTTCTGTTATAAGCCCTGGTAAGGGCAGGCTGCCAGAAGTTATCATGGGTTTCCCCCACTTCAAGCCCTGCCCTGAGTGGTGGAGGTGGGCCACCTGACCCTGTGTCAAGGCAAGAGACACAGGGGAGGGGCCTGCTGAAATCATAAAGAGCAGGGCACTTCCTATTTAGTGTTAGTCCTGGTTCAGAGTCAGTTAGTCCTGAGTCAGTGTTAGTCTGCAGTGACACACAAGAGTGTGAGTTAGAGGTGCTGGACAGTTGGAGAAGGAGAAGCCAGCAGCCTCTGAGTAGAGCTGATGGAAGTATAGTCAGGGAGGTGGACCAATTCCTCTCACCCTGTTTAGGGGGTGAGGGAAGAGCTAGCCCCACCCTGGGTGTCCTCGGCCTGGGTTGGTGGCAGGGAAAGAGACCATCCTGAAGGAGAGCGGTCTGGAGGAGCTGACAACCTGTACTTGCCTGAACGTACTGCTGCTGTTGTTGCTGTTATTGCTGCTACTGCTGCTGGTGAATAAAGACCTGCTGCTTTTAAGAAAGAGCTATCGTGTGAGACTGGAATCTCTCATCCCTGTGTGGGAATACTCTCTGTAAGGATTCCACCCCACATTCCTGGGGCTTACCAGAGATGGAGGCGCAGCACCACTAGAAAAGAATGAAGGCATCCACCCCAGAAACCTGTTCCTGTCATCCCCCATACCATCGCGGGAGACTCAGGACCTACTGTTGCCAGCAGGTATGCACCACACTCAGACATGCAGCCAGGCCCTAGTACAGTGTAGGGGGGCTGATCTGCGATTGCCCCGGGGTCCATGCGCTACATATATATTAAAACTTTAGCAACGTATCTCAGTAGAACTGATCTTCATGTACACTAAACTATCTATTTTTTTTATAGAGGCACATCCCATAGCAGTACTGTATGTTAGGCTGCGATCCCAGTCTGCACTGCAGCACGCGCGCCCGGAGGGGGCGCATGCACAGCGCTTCACTGCGGTCTGTGGGAAGATGCAGGAGATTTTGACAGGGGGCGTGGTGGAGCTGTTGCAGGGGCGTCGCCTTCCCTCACGTGGATGGTTAGCACTCATTGGCTGAACCGTCGGTGGGGGCGTGGCCACCCTTCTGTTGCAAGTTGTAAAGACAGTTTTCCTGTCTTTGCAAAAACTGGTAGTAGAGTGCGGCTGCTAAATGCGCGCAAAGGTACATACTGGGCCCGGCCTGATTGAGGGGCATTGCTTGTTCGCGCAGCGCACGCCGTGGCATGCACTGTAGAAAATACTGGGGACGCAGCCTAATAGGTGTGTCCTCCCCCTCCCCCCCGGGAGATTTCATTGTTACCTGTACTCTTGCTGTGCTGTACCTGTGAGGCTTACAGGATTGCTGAGTGTCCAGCGATGTTAGTGGGGAAGACAGGACATGCTTTTGGATATAGAGCTCTCATCTCGTTCTGGGTGCAGCGCCTTCATTCCCCGCAGGCCCCATCATTGCTGGGTGCAGTTGCTGCAGGAAAACCATCTTGTACTCCCTCGGATAAACTGCAGTCACAGGCAGGAGTATAAAAGCAGCAAATGGTCTTTATTGAGTACAGCCGTACACAATTAGCAATGCATTTTATCTGGTCCCTGGAATCAACCCCCAGGGCTTGAGGCCCCAAAGGTCTATCCTTTGCTCCCCTACTCCCTGGTGGAATATGGGGTAGTTGTTCCCACTCCCCTGCGGGAGGGATCTCTCTCTCTCTAAATTTGGATCTGCAGCCCCTTTTGTACCCACGGGAGGGTCCTAGTTCTGAACCCCTGATAGGGTAGTACACAGGTCTGAGGCCCACCCCCTGTCACTCAAGGGAGTTGATTACTACTGCAGCAGCAAGGGCATAGATATGAATCTAACACTGCCTGCGCTTGGACCAGGGTTTAGGTGTTAGGTAGGGCAGATTAGTAGCCAAGGGCTACAAGTACATGGCTACCAGTACAATATTCAAATATTTAGAGCTATTATTATAGAGTGAAACAAAACAGAGTTTTTAATGAATATTTAAAGTGTGCAGATTACACAGTTACAAATGCAATCCCATCTGTCTGATTTCTTTACCGTTTCAAAAGATATCGCTACAATTCATACAGTCTCCTTTTTAAACTCCTGGAGTGCATTCTTAGGAGAAAAGTTCCCCTTAAATTCTGTTCTGTCTGGGATAGAGTAGTATGGCAGGTAGAGCCAATGGGATTTTCTTTATGACCTGAAAATGTCCCTTCTTCAAGGACGCATATGCAGATATCCTCAATACTGTAACTCCTGCCTTTGTCATGACACCTATCATCTGTTACAGATCATCCCAGTTGCTTGCTTGATGGCCAGCAGCTTTACGAAACATACTGTAGTTACATAGTAGATGAGGTTGAAAAAATAAATAGGTCCATCAAGTTCAACCTATGCTAAATTTAGACGACAGATACTTTGTCCTATAACCGTACTTACAGAATATTGATCCAGAGGAAGACAAACAATAAAACCCAGTGAAACATTATCCAATGATATCTCCATAAGGAAAAAATAAATTCCTTCCTGACTCCAGATAATGGCAATCAGATTTCTCCCTGGATCAACATCCTTCCTATGTTTACTTATTTGGTATATCCCTGGATATCTTAACTTTCTAAAAAGATGCCCAACCTTTTTTTTGAAGATACAGCTAAACCCCTTTATAACGTGATCTGCTATAACGCGGATCCGCTTATAAAGCTGTTTGAGCGTGGACCCCAAAATTGAATTTTTTTACAGCACACAGACACAGCACACAGAACACTGCACACAGACACAGGCAGGCACACAGCACACAGCACACTGCACACTGCACACTGCACACTGGCAAGCACACAGCACACAGACACGCACACAGCACACAGGCAGGCACACAGACACAGCACACAGATAAAGGCAGGCACACAGCACACTGCACACAGGCAGGCACACTGCACACAGCACACAGGCAGGCACACAGCACACAGGCAGGCACACAGACACAGCACACTGACAACAGCACCCTGCACACAGACAAATGCAGGCACACAGGGCAGCCCTTCACACAGCACCTGGCACCAGCACACTGGCAGGCACCCAGCACACGAAACAGCAGGCGTCACAAGGTGCACATCAGCACAGACACAGGCAGGCCACAGTACACATACACTGCAACACTGCACACGTCTTCACACCACACCAGCACACTGCACACAGACAAAGGCTGGTCCTTAACTCTATTTTCTACTTATATTATACCAAGTGGTGGGCACCTTATGGTACATGGTCAGCTAACGTTGATCGGTGTAATACGGTACATGGTCAGCTAACATTGATCGATCTAATACAGGAGAATTATGGGGAAACCTACGTTCTCAGCAGTCGCCGGCGAAGGGGATATTTAGGGGCGCAGAGTATATTAAATAAAAAGGAAAGGGAAAAGGGAAACATATCAGGCTCTGTTTTGAAAATAGCTGCAGCATTAGTGCACCCCCCCCCTTCCCCCTTCCCCCTTCCCTCTTCCCCCTTCCCCCTTCCCTCTTCCCCCTTCCCCCTTCCCCCTTCCCTCTTCCCCCTTCCCTGCCCCTTTTCACTGAAAGGTCACAGGACTTGCATGTTTTTGAGACATGGAAGTTAATTATTAACCTAGGAAGAAATGGCTTGAATTTAAGAATGTTAAAGTAGTTTTTAAGGAATTAATGCATTAATACTGCATGGAAAAAGAAAAAGAAAAAGGGGACATCCTCTTTAAATGTTTTTATTGTTTGTTTGTTTGTTTGTTTTTGTCTTAGAAAGCTCATAGTAACTAGTTTGAGGGCATAATAATAATAATATACTAGTACATGTCATGGAGTGAAGTGTTTGTGTGTCACTCTGAAATTGTATATATGTATGTATGTCTTTATTCATATAGCACCATTAGTGTAAATAGCGCTTCACATTGTCACGTGTAGTACTAATCATAAAAAAAACAAATAATACAAATAACAGATCATAAGGATTTTGAATGAAATAATAATAAGGGTTAAAATAAACCTATACCACAAAAAAAAACTAAAATGCAAAAAGCTACTTCCAATATGACAAAAATACACAGTGCAATACTTATATATCTCTTGTAAAAGGGTAATTTAAGTTTAACCCTTTGGTCAAAGTGTATTAAGCCTGCTGCCATTTACAAGGCATGACAGTAGCATTTAAAATAAACCTAGGCAGCATTGTATGTTAAACTTTGTTAGTGTAATGTTTTAAAAGAAAATTTAAAATTTGGCAGTTGTAAAAAGATTTCTTTACACCCTGACTCAAGTATGAATTTGTATTTTTTACTGTAGCACATTTTTGTTGTTCCTGGGCGTGGGAGATACTGTGTTACAATATTTAAATGATCTATTAATACAAATAAAATATGAAGTAGGATATAAGGAAGTTTTACATTTAAATTTTATGTGCTGATTTAGAGGAGTCAGGACTGAAGCGAGGTATATCTAGAATGCAAAGTTTTAAAAAGTAAATGTTTATTTTTTATTGTTGTAATAATAATAATATTAAACAAAAGAAAGAGTCTGATCTTATGGAGTAAGGAAGCTTTATTGAGTTTTACCCTGGCCCACAGGATTAATAGAATGTTGAAGTTTTGTTAATTGCCCGTAGAAAGTAGAATGAATGTAATAGAAGATAAACTCAGAGAACGTGTGTGTGTGTGTGTGTGTGTGTGTGTGTGTAAGAAAGATAAGGAATTAGAAATAAATAGTAAATAAAACAATAAGATTTTTGTTTTATAGGAAGGGTTGCAAGATGGTTTTGTTTTTGTTTTTTAGTTATCAAGGTTTCTCTGTTCAAACTTATAATAGGAAACTAACAGTTTGTTTTCTTAAACACACTGGTCTTGTCTGATTTTTGAACAGCAGTCATTTAAAAGAGGGAAGGTTAAAAGCAGCCAAGCGGGCCGGCCCCCCTCCTCCAGCTTAAAGAATGTACAAAGACCACGTTCCAGACATGAAAAGTTAACTAGAAGCTGAGAAAAAAAATGTTTAAAAGCAGCTTAGTTATAATATGGGGAAAGAGAATGATAGTGTAATTTATTTACTTTTGGAGTTTGCAGGATCAAACAGGTCCGTTTTGGGGTTTTTATCTTATTTTTTGTAAAGTTCATTTTGCTCTGTATCAGACAAGTGTGAAATTATGCTTATTTATTGTGCTTTCTGTTTTTGTATCCATTTTAGGATAAATATCTCATAGTTTATGGGCGTCTCCCAGCAACAGTACTGGGTACGTCTGATCTGCTGTACCAGTATGGGTTAAATTATTTCCCAAAGCTGTCCTCCCCAGAATTGGCCAATACCCACTCAGCAGAAATGCTTTAGATGGCATAGCCCCTATTATGGAGGAATTATTACAAGAAGGGGTTATAATCCCCACATGCAGTATCCAAATTACTTCTATGCAGAAACCAGTAAACACATTTCAATTCTGTTTGTTCTAATTAGGAGATGTTTGGGAATTTTTTTAAGATGTTGGTAAAAGCTTACAAGCACATGATATGTCAAGGGACAATCACTGATTGTTGTATTATTTTGAGATACCATGAAAAATTAATCCTGAATAGGGGTGTATGAGAAGTTCCATTTTTTTAGCTCTAAGCTAAAAAGGTCCTTACCGGGTTTATGGATCAGGGAGATTGAAGCCTGTAACATTTGTGATGGTAAGGAGGCCCCTGCCAAAATTTCGTTAAAGAGTTTTAACAGATGGGGAGCTAGAAGTTTCAGATAATTCTTATAGTATAAATTAGAAAACCCATCTGGCCCAGGCGCTTTTGCTGGTTTAAGTGTCTTAATTACCTCCGTCACTTCCTCTAGTGTGAAGTCCTTCTGTATTAGCTCTCTCACATCTCTGCCCAACCTCGGTAGTTTTGCCTCCTGCAGAAATAATTTTAGTAGCTCTGTATTTTTCTGGTTGTGGGTGACCTTGTTTCCATTGTACAATGTTTCGTAGAAACATTGAAATTCTTCCACTATTTTTCTAGGATTGGATGTCAGGTCCCCTCCTTGAGTTCGAATGGCGTGAATGTGGTAATTTGGAAGCCTGTTTTTGAGCTTATTGGCAAGTAAAGTATCTGGCTTGTTCACTTTTTTGAAAAATTTACGTCTCGTCATGCCATTTCTCTCTCTGCCTGGGCGGATAAGAGGAGATTGAGCTTAGTTTTAGTGTCTACTAGTTCTTTCAAACTTTATTCTTGTTTAGTCGCTTTATGGAGTCGCGAGAGATCTGCTAGTTTCTTTTCCAATTCTCTGATTTTGGCTTCTCTCTCTCTTTTGCGTTTAGCTGTCAAATTCATTAAAATCCCTCTGAGGGTAGCCTTATGGGCCTCCCAAAGCATAGAGTGTGCTGACACACTCCCCTCATTCTCCTTGAAATATTCCTCGATCTTATCCCCCACCTCCCTTTCTATATCTGGGATTTTTAGTAATATTTCATTTAGTTTCCAGTTCGCTCGAGGCCTGTCTAGCGGGATTAGTGTGCATCGCAGCTCGATAGATGCATGGTCAGACCATGAAATATCATGTATCTCCGTGCGAGAGACCCCTGGAACCATTCTATTTGACACAAGGAAGTAATCTATCCTACTGTATCTGTTATGTGGATGTGAAAAAAACGTGTACTCCTTCACCCCCGTATGTTGTTCTCTCCATATGTCTAAGAGTTGACAGTCTCTCATACCCTGGTTTATTGTTAATACGTCCTGTCTGTGAGTTGTGTGAGATTTAGTACATCTGTCCAGGTCAGGATTCAACGTCCTATTCAGATCACCTGCTACAATGACGGTGCCTTTCGCTACTTTATTTAGCTGATGAAAAAATCTTTTAAAGAAGCCCCCCGCTCGTTCACAGGGAGCATATATTGCCGCCAATGTGATTGGCTGATCTCTAATGGCGCCTGTCACTATAATGTACCTCCCATCCTTGTGTGTATACGTCCCGTCCGTTACTAGTGGGATTTTGTTGTGTACTAGAATAGCCACTCCCCTTTTTTTGACCGTTGCTGAGGCTAGAAAGCTCAGTCTAAAATTTTTATCAAAAAAATTTGGGTAGCTGTCCCTGGAAAAATGTGTCTCCTGCATAAATAAAATTTCTGCGCCTTTACGCCTATAATCTTTAAATGCCAGTTTCCTTTTTGTTGGACTGTTAAACCCCTTTCGTTACTCATCTTTGGTCCTGGGAGCTCCTATCCGTGCTGTTTTAATGATGTCTTGGCTGCCTTCCGACTTTTTGGGATCCCGATAAAGCCGGCTTTTCATCTCCGCTTGCCAGATGGTAGGTGGCTTGAAGGGGGAAGGGAAAAACAGAAGGTAGGAAACAAAGGGGAACAGAAACACAGTACTACATTTAACAATTAACATCTGAGCTCGACGCCAGGTCATATCCCCCCTGGCCTCAAGTCCATTGCCTCTGTGCTCTCCCCACTCGTGGCAATCTTCTGGTGTCCCGTCGCCGACCCTGGCCACCACCCCACGATTTGTCGCCCCGAGGACTTTGCCGGGAATCAGAGAGACCCCTCTCTCCAAACCCAGCCTGCGGTCCATACGAACTGACGAGCGGGATCACACCCCTCCTTTCCTGCCCCGCTCCTAACTACCTTTTAGTCAAAACCTTCTCTTAACTTTTATAAACCTATTGTCAACCTTTTACTTACCTCTGAACTGCTTCTACATGCCTTCTTGTCCTAAGCCCTGACTATCTCCTCTAATGTCTACTGTCTCTACTAGAAGGTGCCCCTGTCCTTACTTATATTACTTCCTCAACCTTCCCTTTCTATCTTCACCTTTCTCCCTCTATGATCTCTCTACCGCCTTCTTTCACACCTTCATTTCTTCATTCGTCCACCCTTCTTTTAGCCCCCCCCCGTCTTTCTACATGCCCTCCTACTTCTGACTGTCTTCCCTTTCTTTTCACCTTCTCTCCTCGTTCTCCCCCGATTCATATCCTCTACCTACCCTTCCTTAGATCCCTCTCTCTCTCGTCACTACCTTCCACCTCCCTTTCCATATCTCCTAATCCCTCCCTGCTCCTCCTCTCCCTTCCAGCCCTTCCTCTCCCTTCCTGCCCTACCTCTCTTGCTCCTCCTCCCCCATTGTTACCTCTGTACCTCCCCCGCTCCGTCTGATCACTCCCCTCCAACTCTCTCTTGTCTCTCAGCCTTCCGGTACCCGTGCTTACCCTCCTCTACCTCCACACCACAACCCGATCCCCTTCCGGATCCGCTTCCCCTGCCTCTGCCCCTCCTTAGCTCCGCTCCCTCCTCTTCCTCCCTCCCCCCCCCTTCCGGCTCTTATTGATGATTGCGCCGTCATCCAGCGCCGTCGCCGCCTCTTTGTGATGTTTTCTGTGTCCACTTCCGGTTTACGTGCCACCTCCAAGATGGCGCCCGCCAACTTGCCACTCGGTGAGGACGTAGTTCCGCTCCGCCGCCATCTTGGATTCCTCTTCGCGCCATGACGGACGTTCACGCTCTTTCTCCTGCTTCCCGCCAGCCTATACCTTCCTGGTCCTGCGTTTTAGCATGGATCTCTGGATACTCCGCAGTCGCCGCCATCTTCCTTCATCCGCAGGGCCCGCAAACCAAGGTAAGGCAAAGTTATTTTTGCAGTTTTTTCCTTCTGTCTCCAGCTTGCAATTTCTGGGAGGCCCTCCTTTAGTAGAACTCTTCAGTTCAGGAATTACAGCGTTGCCAATTTGTTGCACCTAACCCCGTCTGCAACACCGGGTGAACTTGTGCATTGTAATAACTTGTGGGTGCAATAACTTTTGAAATAAAACATGGAACTTTTGCCTACTGAGGCTTATATCAAGGTTTAATTTTTCCCCCCTTTGTCCTTAGCAGCTTTTGCACTGCTGGTCCACGTGGGGTCCAGGGGAGCCTCTTCTGGTCTCTCAGCTGTGATAGCTTCCTCCAGCCCTAATTTGTTGAGAAAGGCAGGCCCTTCCTCCAGTTCCCTCATGGTGAAGGACTGGCCATTCCGGATCACCACGAGGCCGAAAGGGAAGGTCCAGCGATACCTTATTGCCTTGGCCTTTAGGCCTGGGACATAGTAGGTTCAGCCTCGCTGAGCCAGGCTGAGCCGCGCTGAGCAGATGCACTAACCCCCTGCATCTGTCATCAGCGTGGCTTTAGCAGCCGCTTCCGCATGCATGCTGATGCGTGCGGAGGCTGAGAAAATTTGAGCAGACAGGCAAGTTTGAAATTTGCCGCTCGGGGAAGCGGAGGAGCGGTCACGTGACCGCTCACATCCAATGGGAGCGAGGGACTAGCCCCGCTGCCCGCTCCGCCTCCTGACACGCCTCCGCTCCGCCTCCGCCCCGCCCCCAGAGCGCGCTCACTGCCTCGCCTGCCAGGACAGAAAAAAGCACCATTTTGAGCAAGCGAGGCAGAGCAGGAGCGCTGATCAGCGCGGCCCGAGGCACCATGCCCGAGGCCTTAGTTTCTTTGTTATGGGAAGCAGACTCCTCCGCCTTGCTAGTGTGGTTGGTGCCAAGTCTTCAAAAATCATAAGCCGGGTACCCTCAAATTCCACCGCTGGTAGGGGACGTGTTTTTTGTAAGACAGCCTCCCTGGATCAAAAATGGTGCATCCTCACAATGATGTCCCTAGGCTGTTCCGTTTGCATCGGCTTCTGTGGCATCTGTCTAAAGCCAAGTACTCTTTTGGTGTATCCGGGAGTATACTCTCTAGCCACCGGCTCATGAACTCCTCGCAGTCCTGCACTGACACTGGTACCCCCCGATCCGCAGGTTGTTTCTTCGGTCGCAGTTTTCTGTGTCCTCTTGTCTGTCTTTAATCTCATTGATTTGACTCTGTAGGTTCTCTGTTTTTTTATAATTTCTTTTTATTGACTTTATTGTCTGATCCACTTTAGTCTCTAATGCTCCGGTTCTTTCCCCAAGCCCTGTAACTTCTTTTTTCAAATCTTGTATCTCTGCTTGCAGCATAGATTTCAAATCCTTGTAAAGCTTATTAAAGTCACATTGCCTCACTGGTCTCTGTGCTGCGTTGTCCATTTCTTCTTCATCTCCCTCCAGCTCTTTGTCAAAGCCTGTGTTTGAAATGGGTGCCATTTCTACAGCAGCACCTGTCGTCCGGGCTTTCCCAAAATATTCAGGCATCCCTCTCTTCCTTGGGGTTTTCACTCCTCTCTTTGACATCCTGAGACCTTTATGAATCTTTTGTGATATTTGGTGACGAAATCCGGAAATTTTTATGTTTTGAGTGCTTATATTGTTCAACAGGGCTCAGAGCAGCTAGGTTATGCTACCATGCTCTTTGCCGTCGTAGCTCCGCCTCCATAGGCTTGTGCTTTTATTTATTTAATTAATTTGTTGGCTAGTGCTTTTATTTCTTGAATTTGTTGGATAGGTGTTTATTTAATATTATTCTTATGTTTTGGAATAACATTTTTATTCTTTTGCTGTTTAGGTGTTAGATAAATGTTATTCATGTGTACTATTAGGCTTTTTAATTATTTTATTGTTGGGGTGTGTGGCAGGACGGCCTGTAGCCGAGGTCAGGGAACAGTCCACACGTATAGTTTCAGGATAAATAAAAACGTTCAGTGGCTTTATTTCTCCACAGTAACATAACATGCGGGTACACTGTCCCTTTAACAAAATAAATCCTGCTCCACTTTGGGAGAAAAACTGACTAATAACACAGCAGACCTATCTAGAAGGCTGGCTGACTAAACCAGAACCAAACCATAAGGTTACTTTAAGCAGTCAGTAAACAAATGAATAATCCTTACTTTAGTTGAAGTAGTCTTTGGTGAAATCCCTCTGGCTAAGGGCTCACGCAGCAGTGTGCTTCTCTCTCTCTCTCTCTCTCTGGCAGCTACTGCCAGTCACATGATCCTTTATCTACCTTGCTGGCTCTCAGGTGTCATCTAAAGAGTCCTGATTTCCTAACTTCCACCTGAGTTAACCCTTATGAGTGCTGGATGAAGCACTCAGACATGTCTCCCAAGCGTAACTGATAGGAGTTGACTTCACTCTGTCACAAACCTCCTCTGTTTGTGTGTGGCTAGTGTCCCACACGGCTGAAGCCCGACCCTCCACTCCTTCCCTTGACAAAAAATCAGCATTTCCATGGTCCTTTCCAGGTCTATGCTGAATATCAAAAGAGAAGGGTTGGAGGGCAATATACCACCTGGTCAACCTTGGATTTGTGTCCTTCATGGTGTTTAACCACTTCAAGGGCGCATGGTCAGTGACCAGGGTGAAGTGTACTCCGGCGACATAATGTCTCAAGGCCTCAATTGCCCATTTTACAGTGAGGCACTCCTTCTCAATAACGGAATACCTCACTTCCATTGGGAACAGCTTCCGGCTGATGAACAGTATGGGGTGTTCAACACCATCAAATTGCTGAGACAGCACTGCTCCCAGTCCTACCTCTGAGGCATCCGTCTGGATGATGAAGGGCTCTTTAAAATCTGGGCTCCGAAGAGCGGAGCGGGGCCCTCATGGTGTCTACGGGGGAAAATCTCTGGGGAAAAAGGGAACAAGTCTCCGGGCTTCCCCGGTACCAGAGAAGTAGGCTCCGTAGGAGTAGGGGCCAACAATGTTTGAGGTAGGGCCAGTCTCGGCCAAGTAGAACAGGAGCAGGTAGCCAGGGAGCAACTCCCACTAGTAGGCTAGCCTCTTGATCCTGGATACGCAGTGTAACGTTCGCCGTCGGGTATCTCTTTGTATCCCCATGGATACACTCGATATTCCAAGGAGAGTCATAAGATAGTCTATTGCTTGGAATTAGGCCCTCTAGGATCAGGGTTTTTCCAGAGCCCGAGTCCAGCATGGCGTTTACTTTTGTCCCCTCCAGAGATGCTGGGACTAACCACGGATTGTGGTCCCCTCGGAGACAAGCTGTGGCAGTGGTTCTGCCATATGAACAGTCCATTTCCTCATCTCCTGAGTCCGCAAACTCGGTCGTCCGCGGAAGCTCTCGACGGGGCTCGGTGTTTGGACCTCTCCGCTGTTGGATGGGGTCCTCCCTTCTGGTTGGTGGGGTTATTCTCTCCACCGGGTGGGTGACAGGAGTTCAGGTTCTTGGGGAATACTGTGGGTGGCGGCCTCCCTTGAGTGATCCAGTGGCCTCGGACCCAGGATGGGCGTCTCTGCAGGAGTTTGTACCAGGAACCCTCCGAGAAGGGAAAGGGTCTTCCGATCGGGTTGACCGGATCTCCCGAGCTGGCGGGTTGTAGACCCCTCGATTGTCTGCTCTCCTGCCTCTAGTATCACCGGAAGCAACTGGTGTTTGCACCGGCCGTTCCCAGCTATCCTGTTGGGTGTCGTCGCCCAGGAAGTTTTCCACCAAGCGGACCGCTGAATCCAGGGAAAATGCAGCATGTATTTTTACCCAGGAGCGGGAGGAGGGGGGCAGTATCTGTATGAACTGCTCACGCACAAACTGTTCAAGGATCTCTGCCTTGTCATGTTTTTCCGGTTGTATCCACCTGGCACATAAGTCTACTAAGCGGTGGGCTACGACCCGGGGTCTGTCTCGGTTTGTATATTTGACTGTCCGGAACCGCTGTCGGTAGGTCTCTGGCGTAAGGCCTAGGCGATCCAGAATAGCAGACTTTAGTTTCTGATAGTCCATGGCCTCGTCCGCTGGAAGAGCCTGGTAGGCTGCCTGAGCTTCCCCTATGAGGAGTGGAGCCAGAGTCGTTACCCAGCGATCAACTGTCCAGCCGTGGGCCATGGCTACCCTTTCAAAAGTGAGGAGAAATGCCTCTGGGTCTTCGTTTGGCTTCATTTTAGGCAGCATCACCGGTGGGTTATTTGGAATCCCTGGTCTGCCTGGGGTTGGGCCTTCGACCAGCAGTTGGAGTAGCTTTTTTCTCTCGCCGGGCCTGTTGCTCCTCTTGCTGGGCTTGTCGCTCATCTTGCTGGGCTTGTCGCTCTGCTTGCTTCTCTGCTAGCTGGAGCTGTTGCTCAAGGAACTGAGAAAAACATTTCTCCATTTTTTTTTTGTGTGGCCCTTCAGATACAGGGGCCGTCCGACATCCCACTTCTGACACCACCTGTGGCAGGACGGCCTGTAGCCGAGGTCAGGGAACAGTCCACACGTATAGTTTCAGGATAAATAAAAACGTTCAGTGGCTTTATTTCTCCACAGTAACATAACATGCGGGTACACTGTCCCTTTAACAAAATAAATCCTGCTCCACTTTGGGAGAGAAACTGACTAATAACACAGCAGACCTATCTGGCAGGCTGGCTGGCTAAACCAGAACCAAACCATAAGGGTACTTTAAGCAGTCAGTAAACAAATGAATAATCCTTACTTTAGTTGAAGTAGTCTTTGGTGAATCCCTCTGGTAAGGGCTCACGCAGCAGTGTGCTTCTCTCTCTCTCTCTCCTCTGCGCTACTGCCAAGTCCACATGATTTATCTACCTTGCTGGCTCTCAGGTGTCATCTAAAGAGTTCTGATTTCCTAACTTCCACCTGAGTTAACCCTTATGAGTGCTGGATGAAGCACTAAGACATATGTCTCCCAGGCGTAACTGATAGGAGTTGACTTCACTCTGTCCCAGGGTGTTTAGGATCTTGTGTATTTCTTTTATTATTATGTATTTTTGGCCTTAATGATTTGTATTAGTTTGACCATTGAGTGCTATAGTGGCTTATTATGCCCAAATTAAATGGGTATGATATACAACTGTGCCAATCAATGGGTACAGGGTGGGTATAGTTTAGGTCTCCAAGGTGGGTAGCGGGGGATGGGGGTTAACCTCTTAATTACTATAATGGTTATTAATCGCTAAAGTGATTAAGGGATTAGGGGCCATTAGATTGTATTTTTCCATGTACTCTTGCTAGCAACGGAGGACATGGACCTGGAGTATGCTGACAAGAATGCACTCATGATGGAAGGGGTAAGTAGAAAGTTGTATTTACTTTATTTATGCTGGCTATGTGGATAATAGTTATTTTGCCCATAACGATACTGTATGTGTTGGGGGGAGGGTGGGGGTTGTTGGGGTAGAGGAGTTGGTTAGTAGTGTTGTTGTGTGTATATTTTTTTTTTTGTGGGTAGAAAGATTGAGTGAAGGTGGTAGTAGCCCAAGGATGGCTTTTTAGGCCTACCGGGTAGTAGTGGAAGGGGTTAACCGCTTTATTACCTTAGCGGTATTAACCGCAAAGGTAATGAAGGGGTTAACTCCACCCACAAACCCCCGCAAGGCCTAAACACCTACCAAGAGTCAAATACCACCTTCACCCACCCCTGCTACCCACAATAAACATGGCACTGTTAGTTAACCCCTTCATTGCCTTAGCGGTTAGCCGCTAAGGTAATGAAGATGCCTGTAAATGCATTTTTATTGCATGGGATTCATGCCGGGGTTTCCGGTGCTTATATTAATGTGTATCAGCTCCGGAGACTCCCGGCATCAATCCGATGGAGGAAAAAAGCATTTTTTTTCTAAGTCCTCTCTCGCCGCCTTCTCAGCAGATTCTCCCCAGCTTCACGCCAGAAACTTTTCCTGGCGTGAGGATTTTGGGAGAAACTCGCCATTCTAGAGCAGCAATTAGCTAGAATTGCACAAGTTTCCGAACCTGCCGATAAGGGGCTTATTGCCGCTCACACGGCGATGTGTTTTGGACGGCTGAAAAAATTGGTGATTCACGCCTTTATCGCCCACTTATCGAGGCTTACTGAATAGCAGTAGGCATGTTGGCCGAAAATGCCTTGATAAGTGGCTGATCGAGGCTTATACAATAGGCCACAATGTATCTGCTACATTTATTAAGGACAGTGGAATCAACTAGATCCAAACAATAATCGCACTTTATATGTCTCTATATTTGCAGATCCCCCGATTTGAACACAGAATTGGTGTGGCATGTGCTGAAACATAATTTGAGAAAGTATGTGAAACCGGCAAACAACGACGAGCTAACGAAAAGGATCAAGAAGTACTGCAAGGAGTGTCTAAATGTAGAAACATGCAATAATTACATAAATCATATAATTATTGTGTTACCGGTGGTTATTGAAATAAATGGGATGGCACTAGAGATTTAGTTTTAATAAATCATTGCCTTTTATTTCAAACTAAACAATTTTTGTTTTCACATTTTTTTTACTCTTACAGATACAAGTTTCGGGAACTGATTACAAGTATCGTCCACTGTCGGGGTGTGAACGTTCTTCATCAGATTTGACCGCTGGTTAAAAAAGGTCGGTTGATTGGTGCGATAATCGTTCACACTTCTAACAATTTTAGCAATCCGTGTATAACAAGCAACTTTTTGTTGCGTATGCGACACCCACCTTAGACACGGACACTCAGGAGGATGGGTGGAGGCGTTCACATGAATGACACATGCTGAATGTAAGATCAACATGATGGGAAGTTAAGGGTACCACTCTTTGCCTACAGTAATTGTTAAGAGAAGGCCAAATTCTGCTGGGCAGTTTAATTTAAAAAAAAAACTGTCAAAAAAAGGTTTTTGGAATGTCTGTCCCATTGTAAGGAAGTTTAATAACATAGAAATTGACAGCAGACAAGAACTACTTAGGTTTTTAAAAAAACAATAGTAAATATTGGTCCAACACTTCAAAGATACAACCAGCAACAAAAGATAAGCTTATTTATGTAAAAAAAAATTACAAGCACCTTTACTAATCTTATCAAGACAACTAAACTAATCTTAACTAGTGCCACCTTTCCCCACAAACAGTTTATTGGGTGGTATCCGGACATACAGTAGCAGAAAAGAGAGCAGATTTGAACTTGATCATAACGTACAAGTTAGGTTAGAAATCCCAGGTTCTGCTCAGCCACGTCTGTCTTTGTTTGCAATGTGGCCATTTCAATAGCGTGTATTTTCACTTGAATTTTTCTGATGGGTATTTTTCTGCAGGAAGAGAAGAGCCCTAGCAAAATTAGTATCCTTGCTTCTTGCTCCTACTCTACATTATGTTACTGTACACGGTATGCTGTTATATTAACAATAGTGTGGTATGAGGTAGCCCAGTATGAGGTAGCAATTAGCAGTTGTCCACTTCAAATTGTGCTGGGCAGTGTGACGGGGTGAATTCCCTATCTGATTGTTATGCATGGGAGACCTATGTTTAAGGTTGAGCACAGCACTTAACAGGTTAAATATCTCCCTCTGAGAACAGGCTGACTTGATTAGCTTGCTCACCTGGCTCATTAGAGTGTCTTAAAGAAGGACTCAAATGATAGACTAACCAGGTGGTATATGGCCCTCCAGCCCTTCTCGTTTGAGATTCAGCACAAGCCTGGGAAAAAAAACACAGATTTCCTGTGTCGAGAAGGGGTGCATGGTCGGGTCTCAGCCATGTGGGGCCCCAGCCACACCCAAACAGGGGAGGAATGTGACATGGTGGAATCCCTACTGTATCTGACTTATGTATGGGAGACTTATGTTTAAAGGTTAAATCTTAGTCCGAGAACATGCTGGCTTGATTAGCCTGCTCACCTGGCTTGTTAGAGTGTCTTAAAAGTCTGTAGGTCTCAGTGATCTGGGTTCCTGACTGAACCAGGGAGACACACTCTGGAGCTCTGGAGGGAGATAAGCCTGCAATATGGTCTGTTTATATTGTAACTCTTACTCTTGTGTATCCTGGACTTGACTTGCCCTTGCTGGGAAAAGGCCTTATCAAAGACTTATGTTATTGTTAACCGTTAATGCTGAAGATAAGCTCTGTTGTGTTCCACATTTTGGAGGCCAAATAAAAGGCCTATATTCAGACCAGCCTACTTGTCAATGCCTAGTCACTGCAACAGGCACTTTGATAAAAACATTTTTTTATAAAAATAAAAAGTGCCCCATAGTAAGGAAAATAAAAAAATTGACACCTCTAGCGAATAATTATTGCATACAGTATATTAAAATACAAAATTACATGGTGCACATAGATTTTGACTATCCTTAGTTCAAAATACAATAGAAAATATTTACAGTACTGTGTGTATTGGTAAGTATGACAAAATCTTATCCCACACTATATAGAAGGTATTACATGTAATTTTTAATATCACAAACCCTCCCCCCTAAAGTTATAATTCAGGATGTATATACAGTAGGAGCAGTTGTCCACTTCAAATTGTGCGGGGCAGTTTAATACAATATTTATTGCATATATGAAACTATTGTAACACAGTCCCCCCGTCCCCCCCTGGGAGATACACTGCATTACTATGTTAGTGTGGTGCTGAGGCATACCTGCTGGTTCAGGAGAGCTGAGTAGCCGTGATGGTAAGGGGCAACAGGACAGGCTTTTTGTCTCTTGCATGAGCTTCGGTTCTTGGTACAGTGCCTCCAGCTTCAGTGGGCTCAGGGAGTACCCGAGACTACCCCTCCTGAAGCACTTCCATACCCCCTGCGCACTGACTCTTATCACAGCAGGGGTATAGTAGTACAGGGATTCTTTATTGTGCATCACTGCAGCTCTTATTACAGTGGGGTGCATATCTTCCAGGTTCCAGGATGATAAACAGTGCATGACCCTGATAGTATAGGGTCCCTTAGCTTAATCTGATGTTCCCCAAGCCCAGAGACCTGAGGTGGGCAAGCTCATCCCGCAATGGGAGAATCTTATACCCCTCTGCTCAGGAGCTCATTATGAGAGGACTAGTCTTTAGCTCCTCCATACATTAGGATACAAGTAAGGTAAGGGGGGGGGGGGGGGGAATGGTAACCTCTGCTCAGCTAATTGCCATAGGTATTGAGTGAGTGAGAGATGGTGCTGTGCTGAGAAATATACTGATAATACACCTAAGATAAAGAACTCAGCTAGTAGCACTCTATGACTCTATGACTGAAGTAATTAAAAGTACTTTACTAATATTGATTAAAATAAATGGGTGCACACAAAACAAAAGTGACTGTATATCCCAGTCATACCCTGCTATTTCCTGGGGTTAAATGGGTGGTAACTGCTAGTGTTAGCATGTAGCGACAAATTGGATAATACCCATTAACAAAGGTTACACACATATACCACCTTGTAACAATGTATATATAGGTGTATTTGTGCTCTATAATTCCCCCATTGTGATCCCCTAAGGGTACTACATTTGGATGCTACTTCCTAGAGGAAGCGGAAGAGGCGGGCTCATGGTCTATACCTCTATTGGCTCTACACAGGCCACGAGTCACGACCACCTTCTGCCACTCACAGAGCAGACAAGGGGTGTCTAATGCCCGCGGGATTAACCTGTTACTCCCTGCAGCTAGCAGGAGTTATATAACAGGCAGGAAAGAAGTGCAGAAGGGGGTACCCTGTTACACTATATTTCTAGAAGTAAGGAACATTTACATAACTCTGACAGCACTATCAAGCAATTGATGCATACTTTACAGATATATTAAAATAATATGGTGCACAGAGGTTTGAGAAAGCCTGTCTCCATTTCTCAAGACGTTGGAAGAACCGTAGGAAGGAGGAAATACTTGTATTACTTATTATACAGCACCATGGGCGTCTGCAGGGGGGGCAAGGGGGGCGCTTACCCCCCCCCTGGATCCTCGTATTAACTTAATAAAATATGCTGGGCCGCGGGGGATTGGATGGGAGGCCGGGGGCGGGGCTTTAGCAAAAGAAGACTGTAGTCACGCAGGGGTGGAGGCCGCCACGCTCTCCCGCGCTTTAACTCCCCATCCGGCACCCAGGCTCTCCATACCTGCACCCCGGCACCTCGAACCGTCTGCTTCCAGCCTCACCGTCCCTCACCGTCCGTCTGCTACCTGTCCTGAACCCGTAGCCGCCGCCCGCCGGCCTGAGGTAGGCAGCCGCATACGGGAGGGACCCGTGGGAGAGACTAGAGAGGGAGATGCGGGTGGGAGACCAGGGAGAGATGGAGATGCGGGGGAGAGAGGGAGATTGGGGGGGCGAGGGAGATTGGGGGGGGGCGAGGGAGATTGGGGGTGGGGGGAGGTTGGGGGGGCAGGGGTGAACTTAAGTAAATATAAATCAGAGAAAAAGTGTGTACCATGCAACCCAATGTTAATGCAAAGTGCCACATTGGTGATCTTAGCTATTGACAAATAATTGGGACGTGACTTGGTAAAAAAAAATCAGCCTATGTATCACTTAGAAGCTGCATCTAGCTTTGCCTGCGTATATAAACTAATGGAAAACTTAGAGCCTTAATATTGTTACAGTAATTGAGTTCTCGTTGTAAAAGTACAGTCTGCTGCTTTTAAGATAAATCTTGGGTCCAATGGGACTATAAAAGTAAATAGGAATGACTATAAACACATAGCATGAGTGAGAAAATCCAGAAATTCAGAATATACTGTATAATGGTTTTAATGCAAATTGTTTACATTATTCTGAATGTATAATGGCCGATCGTGACTGTAGTCTCTGCACGTGCCGCCATGCGGCCAGGCATGCGTGCAGCAGGGAGGACTGGGGCCGCAGCCTTAAAAACATCCATTAAACAAAAAGTATATACAGTATTTAAAAAAAAATTTTAAAAATCAGAAGAATCTGTAACATAGAGAAAATCATGTTTTTTTCTGTGTGTTATGGCTCATCCAGACAGAATGTGAATAGCCATCTCATGTACAGTAGTATTGCATTAACTCCCCATCCGGCACCCAGGCTCTCCCTCTGGCCCTCCCTCCTGCACTCCGGCACCCCTAATCACTCTCACCGTGAGAGATGGGAGATGCAGGGGGGGAGAGATGGGAGATGCAGGGGGGGGAGAAATGGGACATGCAGAGGGGAGAGAGATGGGAGATGCAGTGGGGGGGGGAGAGATGGGAGATGCAGCAGGGGGGGAGAGAGATGGGAGATGCAGGGGGGGAGAGATGGGAGATGCAGAGGGGGGAGAGATGGGAGATGCAGGGGGGGAGAGAGATGGGAGATGATACCTTATATTGAAGGCTAAGGGCTGTACTATATTGCCGGCGCGTGGTACGCCGTGTGCGCGCACGGCAGTTTTAGTTGGCTGAAGTTAGTCAGCCATTCTATAATGGTGCCGTGCGCGCATACGGCAAGGAGCGGGTAATTGGCCGACAGAGGAGAAGACCATGAGGTGAAATCCATGAATTCGCGCCGCTACCACTGCTTAAATGTGTGTATATTTGTGTGTATGTGTATATGTGTATGTGTCAAATACAATAAATAAAAACATTTTTTATTTGCAATGGGTTTTTTTTTTATTTAAAAAATACATTACACACACGCATACACACGCATAAAACCACACACACAAACACACACACAAACACACACACCACTTACCTGTCCGGCTCTTCTATAAATACAAAAAGCGTGCGGCACGTGCACGCGCCTTCGCCAGGCACGCACTGCCACACTCTCTATAGAACAGCCCTAAGGCTGCGTCCAAAGAACAGCCAGCATTGCTCTCGCTGTGCCCCCCCCTGCGCCCTCTCTCTCCCAGATCCCCCTCTCTCCCTCCTCCCCTTCCCTCCTCTCCCCCCCCCCTCCGCCTTCCCTCCTCTCTCCCCCCTCCCCTTCCCTCCTCTCTCCCCCCCATTGCGCTCTCTCTCTCCCGGCTCCCCCCTCTCTCTCTCCCGGCTCCCCACATCCCTCCTCTCTTCCCCCCCTTCCCTCCTCTCCCCCCCCATTGCTCTCCCCCCCCCCTGCGCCCTCTCCTCTTCTCTCAGATCCCCCTCTCTCCTCCTCCCCTCCTTCCTTTCACCCCATTGAGCTCTCTCTCTCCCTCCCCCCCCCCCCGCGCTCTCTCTCTCCCGGTTCCCCCCTCGCCCTTCCTCCTCTCCCCCCCCCACCCCCGTACAAAGCTCCCCGTCCGCATCTCCCTGCTTCCCCCCCCATACAAAGCTCCCCGTCCGCATCTCCCTGCTCCCCCAGAAAGTATAGCTCTGCTGTCTCCCCAAACCCTCTGCTCCTGAAAGCGTGTGTGCACACGCATGAGCGAGCGCGCACAGCGGCTGAGGGGCTGGGAAGACAGCAGTGGCTGGAGGTAACCTCGTCAAGCGCCAAGCTCAAAGCGAGCACAGCACCAGCGGGGACTCAGCCTAACACGGAGATAACATTTTTTAGATCTTTTAATTATATATTCATTTATCTTGCCTTTGGCTGTATCATCCCCTCCAAATTCCGTCAACATGACTGCGTGACGTCACGCGGCATCAAGTTGACATGACAAGGGGATGCATTATGGTGACGAGGCATCACGTGATGCCACATTGTCATGGCAACATGTCACCGCCTGCGCAGGTATTCAATACCGCCAGCCCGATGATGATCAAAGTATTTAATGAGTATTTAATGATCCCCATTTCTTTTTAGAAATGGACATCCGCAAATTTTTTGCAAAACAGAAATTCGATGATTTCGAATCTGATAAGGAAGCAAGAAAAGAATCTAGACATGGTGAACGGAGGCAAAAACCAAGCACAAGCAGTTCTGCAGGTCCAGTTTCAGCTCCAACAGAATGTAGCCAGATGTTGATGCTCCTGTAAATGATATTGGATTGTATTTTAATTCTTCAAAAAAACTAACAGATGATTTTAAATACAATCTACTAATAAATACATATACCCCACCAGAAAAGTATGACTTCAAGAAGGATTCAGGTGGACCACGCTGTTTCCGTCGTGTGGATTAATCAATATTCACCGTGGCTTAGCTACTCTCCACAACTGAAAGGTGCGATTTGCAAGTATTGCACTGTTTTTCCACAGCGGGTTCATCGTGGGACACAAGGAGCATTCATAACTACGCCTTTCACTAAATATAAAGACTTCCATGAAAGTGCCCGCAACCATGTTTCATCGTCTTGGCATAAAAACGCACAAATTGCTGCAACTCACTTTTTGGCGATCAGAAAGAAACCGGAAACAAGTATTGTTTGCCAAATAGATAGCGCTGTGAAAAGGCAAGTTTCAGAAAATCGGAAAATGTTGTTTCCAATTTTGTCCACTATCTTATTTTGTGGCACACATGACATTGCTTTACGTGGGAAAAAAAGTACAACCGGAAACGTGCAAAGTCTGTACCAATTTCGTATTGAAGCAGGAGATGTGATCCTGAAGAACCATCTGGAAAATGCACCTCCACCTGAGTTTACCCCTTTGAGTGCTGGATGAAGCACTAAGACATATGTCTCCCAGGCGTAACTGATAGGAGTGATTCTACTCTGTCCCAGGGTGTTTAGGATCTTGTTGTATTCTTTTATTATTATGTATTTTTGGCCTTAATGATTTGTATTAGTTTGACCATTAGTGCTATAGTGGCTATCTTATGCCCAAATTAAATAAGGTATGATATACAACGTGGCCAATCATGGTTACAGGGTGGGTATGTTTTAGGTCCTCCAAGGTGGGGGTGAGACGGGGATGGGGGTTAACCTCTTAATTACTATAATGTTATTAATCGCTAAAGTGATTAGGATTAGGGGCCATTAGATTGTATTTTTTCCATGTACTCTTGCTAGCAACGGAGGACATGGACCTGGAGTATGCTGACAAGAATGCACTCATGAGGGAAGGGGTAAGTAGAAAGTTGTATTTACTTTATTTATGCTGCTATGTGGTAATAGTTATTTTGCCCATAACGATACTGTATGTGTTGGGGGGAGGGTGGGGTTGTTGGGGTAGAGGAGTTGGTTGTAGTGTTTGTTGTGTGTTATTTTTTTTTTTGTGGTAGAAAATGAGTGAAGGTGGTAGTAGCCCAAGGATGGCTTTTTAGGCCTACCGGTGTAGGGAAGGGTTAACCGCTTATACCTTAGCGGTATTAACCGCAAGGTTAATGAAGGGGTTAACTCCACCCACAAACCCCGCAAGGCCTAAACACCTACCAAAGTCAATACCACCTTCACCACCCCTGCTACCCACAATAAACATGGCACTGTTGTTAACCCCTTCATTGCCTAGTCGGTTACCGCTAAGGTAATGAAGATGCCTGTAAATGCATTTTTATTGCAGTGGATTCATAGCGGGTTTCCGGTGCTTATATAATGTGTATCAGCTCCGATACTCCCGGCATTCAATCCGATGTGAGGAAAAAAGCATTTTTTTTCTAAGTCTCTCTCGCCGCCTTCTCAGCAGATTCCTCCCCAGCTTCACGCCAGAAACCTTTTTCCTGGCGTGGGATTTGGGAGAAACTCGCCATTATAGAGCAGCAATTAAGCTAGAATTGCACAAGTTTTCCGAACCTGCCGTAAGGGGCTTTTGCCGCTCAACCGGCGATGTGTTTTGGACGCTGAAAAAAATTGGTGATTCACGCCTTTATTCGCCCACTTCGAGCTCGCTTACTGAATACAGTAGGCATGTTGGCCGAAAATGCCTTGATAAGTGGCTGATCGAGCTTATACATAGGCCACAATGTACTGCTACATTTATTAGGACAGTGGAATCAACTAGATCCAAACAATAATCGCACTTTATATGTCTCTATATTGCAGATCCCCCGATTTGAACACAGAATGGTGTGGCTGTGCTGAAACATAATTTGGAAAGTATGTGAAACCGGCAAACAAACGACCGACTAACGAAAGGATCAGAAGTACTGCAAGGAGGTCTAAATGTAGAACATGCAATAATTACATAAATCATATAATTATTGTGTTTACCGGTGGTTATTGAAATAAATGGGATGGCACTAGAGATTTAGTTTTAATAAATCATTGCCTTTTATTCAACTAAACATTTTGTTTTCACATTTTTTTACTCTTACAGATAAAAGTTTCGGGACTGATTACAGTATCGTCCACTGTCGGGGTGTGAAGTTCTTCATCAGAATTTGACCGCTGGTTAAAAAAGGTCGGTTGATTGGTGCGATAATCGTTCCACACTTCTAACAATTTTAGCAATCCGGGTATAACAAGCAACTTTTTGTTGCGTATGCGACACCCACCTAGACCGGACACCAGGAGGATGGGTGGAGGCGTTCACTGAGACACATGCTGAATGTAAGATCAACAGATGGGAAGTTAAGGGTACACTCTTGCTACAGTATTGTTAAGATAAGCCCAATTCTGCTGGCAGTTTAATTTAAAAAAAAAAAACTGTCAAAAAAAGGTTTTGGAATGTCTGTCCCATTGTAAGGAAGTTTAATACATAGAATGACATGCAGACACCAGAACTACTTAGGTTTTTAAAAAACAATAGTAATATTGGTCCAACACTTCAAAGATACACCAGCACACAAAATAGCTTATTTATGTAAAAAAAAATTACAAGCACCTTTACTAATCTTAGCAAGACAACAAACTAATCTTACTAGTGCCACCTTTCCCCACAAAACAGTTATTGTGGTATCCGGACATACAGTTACAGAAAGAGAGCAGATTTGAACTTGATCATAACGTACAAGTTAGGTAGTAAATCCCAGTTCTGCTAGCCACTCTGTCTTTTGTTTGCAATGTGGCCTTTCAATAGCGTGTATTTTCACTTGAATTTTCTGATGGGTATTTTTCTGCAGAAGAGAAGAGCCCTAGCAAAATTAGTATCCTTGCTTTCTTGCTCCTACTCTACATTATGTTACTGTACAACGGTATGCTGTTATATATAACATAGTGTGGTAGGAGGTACCCAGTATGAGGTAGCAATAGCAGTTGTCCACTTCAAATTGTGCTGGGGCAGTGTGACGGGTGATATTCCCTATCTGATTGTTATGCATGGGAGACCTATGTTTAAGGTTGAGCACAGCACTTAACAGGGTTAAATATCTCCCTCTGAGAACAGGCTGACTTGATTAGCTTGCTCACCGCTCATTAGAGGTCTTAAAGAAGGACTCAAATGATAGACTAACCAGGGTGTATATGGCCCTCCAGCCCTTCTCGTTGAGATCAGCACAAGCCTGGGAAAAAAAACACAGATTTCCTGTGTCGAGAAGGGGTGGGCATGGTCGGGTCTCAGCCATTGGGGACCCAGCCACACCCAAACAGGGGAGGAATGTGACATGGTGGAATCCCTACTGTATCTGACTTAGTATGGGAGACTATTTTTTAAGGTTAAATCTTAGTCCGAAACACTGCTGGCTTGATTTAGCCTGCTCACCTGGCTTGTTTTAGAGTGTCTTAAAAGTCTGTAGGTCTCAGTTGATCTGGGTTCCTGACTGAACCAGGGAGACACACTCTGGAGCTCTGGAGGGAGAAGCCTGCATATGTTCTGTGTATATTGTAACTCTTACTCTTGTGTATCCTGGACTTGACTTGCCCTTGCTGGGAAAGGCCTTATCAAGACTATGTTATTGTTAACCGTTAAGGCTGAAGATAAGCTCTGTTGTGTTCCACATTTTGGAGGCCAAATAAAGGCCTATATTCAGACCAGCCTACTTGTCAATGGCCTAGATCACGCAACAGTCACTTTGATAAAAACATTTTTTTATAAAAATAAAAAGTGCCCCATAGTAAGGAAAATAAAAATTGACACCTCTAGCGAATAATTATTGCATACAGTATATTAAAATACAAAATTACATTGGTGCACTAGATTTTGACTATCCTAGTTCAAATACAATAGAAAATATTTACAGTACTGTGGTATTGGTAAGTATGACAAACTCTTATCCCACACTATATAGAAGGTATTACATGTAATTTTTAATATCACAAAACCCTCCCCCTAAAGTTATAATTCAGGATGTATATACAGTAGGAGCAGTTTGTCCACTTCAAATTGTGCGGGCAGTTTACTACATATTTATTGCATATATGAACTATTGTAACACAGTCCCCCCGTCCCCCCCTGGGAGATACACGGCATTACTATGTTAGTGTGGTGCTGAGCATACCTGCTGGTTCAGAGAGTGAGTAGCCGTGATGGTAAGGGGCAACAGGACAGGCTTTTTGTCTCTTGCATGAGCTTCGGTTCTTGGTACAGTGCCTCCAGCTTCAGTGGGCTCAGGTTACCCGAGACTACCCTCCTGAAGCACTTCCATACCCCTCTGCGCACTGACTCTTATCACAGCAGGTATAGTAGTACAGGGATTCTTTATTGTGCATCACTGCAGCTCTTATTACAGTGGGGTGCATATCTCTCAGGTTCCGGATGATACAGTGCATGACCCTGATAGTATAGGGTCCCTTAGCTTAATCTTGATGTTCCCCAGCCCAGAGACCTGAGGGGGCAAGCTCATCCCGCAATGGGAGAAATCTTATACCCCTCGGCTCAGGAGCTCATTATGAGAGGACTATCTTTGGCTCCTCCATACATTAGGATACAAGTAGGTAAGGGGGGGGGGGGGAAGGGTAACCTCTGCTCAGCTATTGCCATAGGTATTGAGTGAGTGAGAGATTGTGCTGTGCTGAAATATACTGATAATAATACACCTAAGATAAAGAACTCAGGCTAGTAGCACTCTATGACTCTATGACTGTAAGTAATTAGTAAAGTACTTTACTAATATTGATTAAAATAAATGGGTGCACAACAAACAAAAGTGACTGTATATCCGCAGTCATACCTGTCTATTTCCTGGGGGTTAAATGGGTGGTAACTGCTAGTGTTAGCATGTACACAAATTGGATAATACCCATTAACAAAGGTTACACCATATACCACCTTGTAACAACTGTATATATAAGGTGTATTTGTGCTCTATAATTCCCCCATTGTGATCCCCTAAGGGTACTACATTTGGATGCTACTTCCTAGAGGAAGCGGAAGAGGCGGGCTCATGGTCTATACCTCTATTGGCTCTACACAGGCGCACGAGTCACGACCACCTTCTGCCACTCACAGAGCAGACAAGGGTGTCTAATGCCCGCGGGATTAACCTGTTACTCCCTGCAGCTAGCAGGGAGTTATATAAAGGGCAGGAAAATCATCGAATGGGTACCCTGTTACACTATATTTCTAGAAGTAAGGAACATTTACATAACTCGACAGCACTATCAAGCAATTGATGCATACTTTACAGATATATTAAAATAATATGGTGCACGAGGTTTGAGAAACCTGTCTCATTTCTCAAGACGTTGAAAACCGTAGGAAGGAGGAATACTTGTATTACCTTTATCGCACTCACCATGGGCGTCTGCAGGGGGGCAAGGGGGGCGCTCTTACCCCCCCCCTGGATCCCTCGTATTAACTTAATAATATTCTGGGTCCGCGCGGGATTGGATGGGAGGCCGGGGGCGGGCTTTAGCAAAAAGACTGTATCCACGCAGGGGTGGAGGCCGCCACGCTCTCCCGCGCTTTAACTCCCCATCCGGCACCCAGGCTCTCCATACCTGCACCCCGCACCTCGAACGCGTCTGCTTCCCAGCCTCCGTCCCTCACCGTCCGTCTGCTACCTGTCCTGAACCCGTAGCCGCCCCCGCCGGCCTGATGTAGGCAGCCGCATACGGGAGGGACCCGTGGGAGAGACTAGAGAGGGAGATGCGGGTGGGAGACCAGGGAGAGATGGAGATGCGGGGGAGAGAGGGAGATTGGGGGGCGAGGAGATTGGGGGGGGGGCGGGAGATTGGGGGTGGGGGGAGGTTGGGGGGGCAGGGGTGAACTTAAGTAAATATAAATCAGAGAAAAAGTGTGTACCATGCACACCCATGTTATGCAAAGTGCCACTTGGTGATCTTAGCTATTGACAAATAATTGGGACGTGACTTGGAAAAAAAAATCAGCCTATGTATCACTTAGAAGCTGCATCTAGCTTTGCCGCTTATATAAACTAATGGAAACTTAGGAGCCTTAATTTGTTACAGTAATTGAGTTCTCGTTGTAAAAGTACAGTCTGCTGCTTTTAGATAAATCTTGGGTCCAATGGACTATAAAAGAAATAAATGACTATAACACATAGCATGAGTGAGAAAATCCGAGAAATTCAGAATATACTGTAATGGTTTTTAATGCAAATTGTTTACATTATTCTGAATGTATATGGCCGATCGTGACTGTAGTCTCTGCACGTGCCGCCATGCGGCCAGGCATGCGGGCGGCAGGGAGGACTGGGCCGCAGCCAAAAACATCCATTAAACAAAAGTATATACAGTATTTAAAAAAAATTTTAAAATCAGAAGAATCTTCCATAGAGAAAATCATGTTTGTTTTCTGTGTGTTTATGGCTCATCCATACAATGTGAATATCCATCTCATGTGTACAGTAGTATTGCATTAACTCCCCATCCGGCACCCAGGCTCTCCTCTGGCCCTCCCTCCTGCACTCCGGCACCCCTAATCACTCTCACCGTGAGAGATGAGAGATGCAGGGGGGGAGAGATGGGAGATGCAGGGGGGGAGAAATGGACATGCAGAGGGAGAGAGATGAGATGCAGTGGGGGGGGGGGAGATGGAGATGCAGAGGGGGGGAGATGGGAGATGCGAGGGGGGAGAGAGAATGGAGCAGGGGGAGAGGGGAGGATGAGAGGGGGGAGAGATGGGAGATGCAGGGGGGAGAGAGATGGGAGTGATACCTTTATTGAAGGCTAAGGCTTGTACTATATTGCCGGCGCGTGGTACGCCGTGTGCGCCACGGCGTTTTAGTTGGCTGAAGTTAGTCAGCCATTATAATGGTGCCGTGCGCGCATACGGCAAGGAGCGGTAATTGGCCGACGAGGAGAAGACCATGAGGTGAAATCCATGAATTCGCGCCGCTACCACGCTTAAATGTGTGTATATTTGTGGTATGTGTATATGTGTTATTGTCAAATACAATAAATAAAAACATTTTTTATTTGCAATGGGTTTTTTTTTTTATTTAAAAAATACATTACACACACGCATACACACGCATAAAACCACCACACAAACACACACACACAAACACCACACCACTTACCTGTCCGGCTCTTCTATAAATACAAAAAGCGTGCGGCACTGCACGCGCCTTCGCCAGGCACGCACTGCCACACTCTATAGAACAGCCCTAAGCTGCTTCCAAAGAACAGCCAGCATCTCTCGCTGTGCCCCCCCCTGCCCCTCTCTCCTCACAGACTCTCCCTCTCTCCCTCCTCCCCTTCCCTCCTCTCTCCCCCCTCCGCCTTCCCTCTCTCTCTCCCCCCTCCCCTTCCCTCCTCTCTCCCCCCATTGCGCTCTCTCTCTCCCCTCCCCCCCTCTCTCTCTCCCTTTCCCCCCCTCCCTCCTCTCTTCCCCCCGGGATAAGCTAGACAGGTCGAAGAGGGGCAGTGCCTGGTAAATGGAAGTGTCTCATTCCCACGCAGTCGTTCATCTCCGCTGCCCGTCAATCTCTCCGCTCCGTGCTCTGTTACGTTCTTCGCGCCCTTCTCTGCGGGTGACCTCCCCCCAACCTCCTTGCAGGAGCAGTGAACTTCTGAGAGTTAGTGAGTACAGGCGGATATATCCGTGTCGAGCCTCCAGAGCGGAGGGGCGGGGTAGAGGGTCAGCAGATAACCCAGGGAATCCGGTGAAGCAAGAATGACAAATTGTTTGAAGGGCAACAAGGCTTGGAGTGACGGCTCATGGGGAAGAGTGCAGGCTCAACGCGTCTCTCCGGTCTCCCTCCACTGGCCGAACCTCCTCTCGTTACGCCTCCCTTCCCTCCTCTCCCCCCATGCTCCCCCCTTTCCCCTGCGCTCTCTTCTCAGTCTCCTCATCTAACCTCTCGTTCTTACCGTCAAACGCATTGGTCTCGGATCGAGATCAGGCCGAACCGCTCTTGTAGAGTCCCGACCGGAAGGGAAATGTTCTTCCCCCCACCCCGAGCAAGGCCCCTCAGCGTCCGCATCTTCGTGTACCCCCCCATACTGTCCGCATCTCCCTGCTCCCAGAAAGTATAGCTCTGCTGTCTCCCCCAACCCTCTGCTCCTGAAAGCGTGTGTGCACACGCATGAGGGCGCGCACAGCGGCTGAGGGGCTGGGAAGACAGCAGTGGCTGGAGGTAACCTCGTCAAGCGCCAAGCTCAAAGCGAGCACAGCACCAGCGGGGACTCAGCCTAACAAGGAGATAACATTTTTAGATCTTTTAATTATATCATTTATCTTGCCTTTGCTGTATCATCCCCTCCAAATTCCGTCAACATGACTGCGTGACGTCACGCGCATCAAGTTGACATGACAAGGGGATGCTTATGGTGACGAGGCATCACGTGATGCCACATTGTCATGGCAACATGTCACCGCCTGCGCAGGTATTCAATACCGCCAGCCCGATGATGATCAAAGTATTTAATGAGTATTTAATGATCCCCATTTCTTTTAGAAATGGACATCCGCAAATTTTTTGCAAAACAGAAATTCGATGATTTCGAATCTGATAAGGAAGCAAGAAAAGAATCTAGACATGGTGAACAGGAGGCAGAAGAACCAAGCACAAGCAGTTCTGCAGGTCCAGTTTCAGCTCCAACAGAATGTAGCCAAGATGTTGATGCTCCTGTAAATGATATTGGATTGTATTTTAATTCTTCAAAAAAACTAACAGATGATTTTAAATCAATCTACTAATAAAATACATATACCCCACCAGAAAAGTATGACTTCAAGAAGGATTCAGGTGGACCACGCTGTTTCCGTCGTGTTAATCAATATTCACCGTGGCTTAGCTACTCTCACAACTGAAAGGTGCGATTTGCAAGTATTGCACTGTTTTTCCACAGCGGGTTCATCGTGGGACACAAGGAGCATTCATAACTACGCCCTTTCACTAAATATAAAGACTTCCATGAAAGTGCCCGCAACCTGTTCATCGTCTTGGCATAAAAACGCACAAATTGCTGCAACTACACTTTTTGGCGATCAGAAAGAAACCGGAAACAAGTATTGTTTGCCAAATAGATAGCGCTGTGAAAAGGCAAGTTTCAGAAAATCGGAAAATGTTGTTTCCAATTTTGTCCACTATCTTATTTTGTGGCACCATGACATTGCTTTACGTGGGAAAAAAAGTACAACCGGAAAACGTGCAAAGTCTGTACCAATTTCGTATTGAAGTCCGGAGATGTGATCCTGAAGAACCATCTGGAAAATGCACCAGTTAATGCACGTTATACATCAGTTCGAGTTGAAAATAAATTGATTAAATTATGTGAAGAAACAATAAGAGAAGATCTAGTATCCTTAGTCAATATGTCAAATGGATTTTCAATCATTGCTGATGAAAGTGCTGACATATCCGGAAAAGAACATCACTGGGGTACGTTTTAGACACAGTAGCTCCGTAGCTGTCATCAGAAGAATTCCTTGGATTTGACCTTAAAGAAATGGATGCTATCTCAATTGCAAATATGATATGGATACCTAAATTTGGATTAAACTTAGAAAAACTCCATGGCCAAGGATATGATAGATGCTCTACAATGGCAGGAAAGGAAGGTGGCGTTCAAGCCATAATATCCACCTGAGTTAACCCTTATGAGTGCTGGATGAAGCACTAAGACATATGTCTCCCAGGCGTAACTGATAGGAGTTGATTCACTCTGTCCCAGGGTGTTTGGATCTTGTTGTATTCTTTTTATTATTATGTATTTTTGGCCTTAATGATTGTATTAGTTTGACCATTTAGTGCTATAGTGGCTTTATGCCCAATTAAATAGGTATGATATACAACTGTGGCCAATCATGGTTACAGGTGGGGTATGTTTAGGTCTCCAAGGTGGGTGAGACGGGGATGGGGGTTAACCTCTTAATTACTATAATGTTATTAATCGCTAAAGTGATTAGGATTAGGGGCCATTAGATGTATTTTTCCATGTACTCTTGCTAGCAACGGAGGACATGGACTGGAGTAGCTGACCAAGAATGCACTCATGAGGGAAGGGGTAAGTAGAAAGTTGTATTTACTTATTATGCGCTATGTGGTAATAGTTATTTTGCCCATAACGATACTGTATGTGTTGGGGGGAGGGTGGGGTTGTTGGGGTAGAGGAGTTGGTTGTAGTGTTTGTTGTGTGTATATTTTTTTTTTTGTGGTAGAAAATGAGTGAAGGTGGTAGTAGCCCAAGGATGGCTTTTTAGGCCTACCGGTGTAGGGAAGGGTTAACCGCTTATTACCTTAGCGGTATTAACCGCAAGAGTTAATGAAGGGGTTAACTCCACCCACAAACCCCGCAAGGCCTAAACACCTACCAAGAGTCAATACCACCTTCACCACCCCTGCTACCCACAATAAACATGGCACTGTTGTTAACCCCTTCATTGCCTATCGGTTACCGCTAAGGTAATGAAGATGCCTGTAAATGCATTTTTATTGCAGGATTCATAGCGGGTTTCCGGTGTTATATAATGTGTATCAGCTCCGAACTCCCGCATTCAATCCGATGGAGGAAAAAAGCATTTTTTTTCTAAGTCCTCTCTCGCCGCCTTCTCAGCAGATTCCTCCCAGCTTCACGCCAGAAACCTTTCCTGGCGTGAGGATTTGGGAGAAACTCGCCATTATAGAGCAGCAATTAAGCTAGAACTTGCACAAGTTTCCGAACCTGCCGATAAGGGGCTTTTGCCGCTCAACGGCGATGTGTTTTGGACGCTGAAAAAAATTGGTGATTCACGCCTTTATAGCCCACTTCGAGCGACTCTACTGAATACAGTGGCATGTTGGCCAAAATGCCTTGATAAGTGGCTGATCGAGCTTATACATAGGCCACAATGTATCTGCTACATTTATTAGGACAGTGGAATCAACTAGATCCAAACAATAATCGCACTTTATATGTCTCTATATTTGCGATCCCCCGATTTGACACAGAATGGTGTGGGCTGTGCTGAAACATAATTTGGAAAGTATGTGAAACCGGCAAACAAACGCCGACTAACGAAAGGATCAGAAGTACTGCAAGGAGGTCTAAATGTAGAACCATGCAATAATTACATAAATCATATAATTATTGTGTTTACCGGTGGTTATTGAAATAAATGGGATGGCACTAGAGATTTAGTTTTAATAAATCATTGCCTTTTATTCAAACTAAACATTTTTGTTTTCACATTTTTTTACTCTTACAGATAACAAGTTTCGGGATGATTACAGTATCGTCCACTGTCGGGGTGTGAACGTTCTTCATCAGATTGAACCGCTGGTTAAAAAAGGTCGGTTGATTGGTGCGATAATCGTTCCACTTCTAACAATTTTAGCAATCCGGTATAACAAGCAACTTTTTGTTGCGTATCGACACCCACCTAGACCGGACACTCAGGAGGATGGGTGGAGGCGTTCACATGAGACACATGCTGAATGTAAGATCAACAGATGGGAAGTTAAGGGTACACTCTTGCTACAGTAATTGTAGAGAAGAGCCCAATTCTGCTGGCAGTTTAATTTAAAAAAAAAAAAACTGTCAAAAAAAGGTTTTGGAATGTCTGTCCCATTGTAAGGAAGTTTAATAACATAGAATTGAATGCAGACACAGAACTACTTAGGTTTTTAAAAAACAATAGTAAATATTGGTCCAACCACTTCAAAGATACACCAGCACACAAAATAGCTTATTTATGTAAAAAAAAAATTACAAGCACCTTTACTAATCTTAGCAAGACAACAAACTAATCTTACTAGTGCCACCTTTCCCCACAAAACAGTTTATTGTGGTATCCGGACATACAGTACAGAAAGAGGCAGATTTGAACTTGATCTAACGTACAAGTTAGGTTAGTAAATCCCAGTTCTGCTAGCCACTCTGTCTTTTGTTTGCAATGTGGCCATTTCAATAGCGTGTATTTTCACTTGAATTTTCTGATGGGTATTTTCTGCAGAAGAGAAGAGCCCTAGCAAAATTAGTATCCTTGCTTTCTTGCTCCTACTCTACATTATGTTACTGTACAACGTATGCTGTTATATATAACATAGTGTGGTAGGAGGTACCAGTATGAGGTAGCATGAGCAGTTGTCCACTTCAAATTGTGCTGGGGCAGTGTGACGGGTGATATTCCCTATCTGATTGTTATGCATGGGAGACCTATGTTTAAGTTGAGCACAGCACTTAACAGGTTAAATATCTCCCTCTGAGAACAGGCTGACTTGATTAGCTGCTCACCGCTCATTGAGTGTCTTAAAGAAGGACTCAAATGATAGACTAACCAGGGGTATATGGCCCTCCACCCTTCTCGTTGAGATCAGCACAAGCTGGGAAAAAAAACACAGATTTCCTGTGTCGAGAAGGGGTGGTCATGGTCGGGTCTCAGCCATTGGGGCCCAGCCACACCCAAACAGGGGAGGAATGTGACTGGTGGAATCCCTCCTGTATCTGACTTATGTTGGGAGACTTATTTTTAAGGTTAAATCTTAGTCCGAAACACTGCTGGCTTGATTTAGCCTCTCACCTGGCTTGTTTAGAGTGTCTTAAAAGTCTGTAGGTCTCAGTTGATCTGGGTTCCTGACTGAACCAGGGAGACACACTCTGGAGCTCTGGAGGGAGAAGCCTGCATATGTTCTGTGTATATTGTAACTCTTACTCTTGTGTTATCCTGGACTTGACTTGCCCTTGCTGGGAAAGGCCTTATCAAAGACTATGTTTTGTTAACCGTTAAGCTGAAGATAAGCTCTGTTGTGTTCCACATTTTGGAGGCCAAATAAAAGGCCTATATTCAGACCAGCCTACTTGTCAATGCCTAGTCACGCAACAGTCACTTTGATAAAAACATTTTTTTATAAAAATAAAAAGTGCCCCATAGTAAGGAAAATAAAAATGACACCTCTAGCGAATAATTATTGCATACAGTATATTAAAATACAAAATTACATTGTGCACTAGATTTTGACTATCTAGTCAAATACAATAGAAAATATTTACAGTACTGTGGTATTGGTAAGTATGACAAATCTTATCCCACACTATATAGAAGGTATTACATGTAATTTTTAATATCACAAAACCCTCCCCCCTAAAGTTATAATTCAGGATGTATATACAGTAGAGAGCAGTTTGTCCCTTCAAATTGTGCGGGCGTTTACTACATATTTATTGCATATATGAACTATTGTAACACAGTCCCCCGTCCCCCCCTGGGAGATACACTGGCATTACTATGTTAGTGTGGTGCTGAGCATACCTGCTGGTTCAGAGAGTGAGTAGCCGTGATGGTAAGGGGCAACAGGACAGGCTTTTTGTCTCTTGCATGAGCTTCGGTTCTTGGTACAGTGCCTCCAGCTTCAGTGGGCTCAGGTTACCCGAGACTACCCTCCTGAAGCACTTCCATACCCCTCTGCGCACTGACTCTTATCACAGCAGGTATAGTAGTACAGGGATTCTTTATTGTGCATCACTGCAGCTCTTATTACAGTGGGGTGCATATCTCTCAGGTTCCGGATGATACAGTGCATGACCCTGATAGTATAGGGTCCCTTAGCTTAATCTTGATGTTCCCCAGCCCAGAGACCTGAGGGGGCAAGCTCATCCCGCAATGGGAGAAATCTTATACCCCTCGGCTCAGGAGCTCATTATGAGAGGACTATCTTTGGCTCCTCCATACATTAGGATACAATAGGTAAGGGGGGGGGGGGGAAGGGTAACCTCTGCTCAGCTATTGCCATAGGTATTGAGTGAGTGAGAGATTGTGCTGTGCGTGAAATATACTGATAATAATACACCTAAGATAAAGAACTCAGGCTAGTAGCACTCTATGACTCTATGACTGTAAGTAATTAGTAAAGTACTTTACTAATATTGATTAAAATAAATGGGTGCACAACAAACAAAAGTGACTGTATATCCGCAGTCATACCTGCTATTTCCTGGGGGTTAAATGGGTGGTAACTGCTAGTGTTAGCATGTACACAAATTGGATAATACCCATTAACAAAGGTTACACCATATACCACCTTGTAACAACTGTATATATAAGGTGTATTTGTGCTCTATAATTCCCCCATTGTGATCCCCTAAGGGTACTACATTTGGATGCTACTTCCTAGAGGAAGCGGAAGAGGCGGGCTCATGGTCTATACCTCTATTGGCTCTACACAGGCGCACGAGTCACGACCACCTTCTGCCACTCACAGAGCAGACAAGGGTGTCTAATGCCCGCGGGATTAACCTGTTACTCCCTGCGCTAGCAGGGAGTTATATAAAGGGCAGAAAATCGTCGAATGGGTACCCTGTTACACTATATTTCTAGAAGTAAGGAACATTTACATAACTCGACAGCACTATCAAGCAATTGATGCATACTTTACAGATATATTAAAATAATAATGGTGCACGAGGTTTGAGAAGCCTGTCTCATTTCTCAAGACGTTGAAAACCGTAGGAAGGAGGAATACTTGTATTCTCTTTATCGCACTCACCATGGGCGTCTGCAGGGGGGCAAGGGGGGCGCTCTTACCCCCCCCCTGGATCCCTCGTATTAACTTAATAATATTCTGGGTCCGCGCGGGATTGGATGGGAGGCCGGGGGCGGGCTTTAGCAAAAAGACTGTATCCACGCAGGGGTGGAGGCCGCCACGCTCTCCCGCGCTTTAACTCCCCATCCGGCACCCAGGCTCTCCATACCTGCACCCCGCACCTCGAACGCGTCTGCTTCCCAGCCTCCGTCCCTCACCGTCCGTCTGCTACCTGTCCTGAACCCGTAGCCGCCCCCGCCGGCCTGATGTAGGCAGCCGCATACGGGAGGGACCCGTGGGAGAGACTAGAGAGGGAGATGCGGGTGGGAGACCAGGGAGAGATGGAGATGCGGGGGAGAGAGGGAGATTGGGGGGCGAGGGAGATTGGGGGGGGGGCGGGAGATTGGGGGTGGGGGGAGGTTGGGGGGGCAGGGGTGAACTTAAGTAAATATAAATCAGAGAAAAAGTGTGTACCATGCACACCCATGTTATGCAAAGTGCCACTTGGTGATCTTAGCTATTGACAAATAATTGGGACGTGACTTGGAAAAAAAAATCAGCCTATGTATCACTTAGAAGCTGCATCTAGCTTTGCCGCTTATATAAACTAATGGAAACTTAGAGCCTTAATTGTTATCAGTAATTGAGTTCTCGTTGTAAAAGTACAGTCTGCTGCTTTTAGATAATCTTGGGTCCAATGGACTATAAAAGTAAATATAATGACTATAACACATAGCATGAGTGAGAAAATCCGAGAAATTCAGAATATACTGTATATGGTTTTTAATGCAAATTGTTTACATTATTCTGATGTATAATGGCCGATCGTGACTGTAGTCTCTGCACGTGCCGCCATGCGGCCAGGCATGCGTGGCGGCAGGGAGGACTGGGCCGCAGCCAAAAACATCCATTAAACAAAAGTATATACAGTATTTAAAAAAAATTTTAAAATCAGAAGAATCTGTCCATAGAGAAAATCATGTTTGTTTTCTGTGTGTTTTGGCTCATCCATACAATGTGAATACCATCTCAGTGTACAGTAGTATTGCATTAACTCCCCATCCGGCACCCAGGCTCCCTCTGGCCCTCCCTCCTGCACTCCGGCACCCCTAATCACTCTCACCGTGAGAGATGAGAGATGCAGGGGGGGAGAGATGGGAGATGCAGGGGGGGAGAAATGGACATGCAGAGGGAGAGAGATGAGATGCAGTGGGGGGGGGGGAGATGGTAGATGCAAGGGGGGGAGATGGGAGATGCAAGGGGGGAGAGAGGATGGAGCAGGGAGAGGGGAGGATGCAGAGGGGGGAGAGATGGGAGATGCAGGGGGGAGAGAGATGGGAGATGATACCTTTATTGAAGGCTAAGGCTTTACTATATTGCCGGCGCGTGGTACGCCGTGTGCGCCACGGCCGTTTTAGTTGGCTGAAGTTAGTCAGCCATTCATAATGGTGCCGTGCGCGCATACGGCAAGGAGCGGTAATTGGCCGACGAGGAGAAGACCATGAGGTGAAATCCATGAATTCGCGCCGCTACCACGCTTAAATGTGTGTATATTTGTGTGTATGTGTATATGTGTTATTGTCAAATACAATAAATAAAAACATTTTTTATTTGCAATGGGTTTTTTTTTTTATTTAAAAAATACATTACACACACGCATACACACGCATAAAACCACCACACAAACACACACACACAAACACACACACCACTTACCTGTCCGGCTCTCTATAAATACAAAAAGCGTTGCGGCACTGCACGCGCCTTCGCCAGGCACGCACTGCCACACTCTATAGAACAGCCCTAAGCTGCTTCCAAAGAACAGCCAGCATCTCTCGCTGTGCCCCCCCCTGCCCCTCTCTCCTCACAGACTCTCCCTCTCTCCCTCCTCCCCTTCCCTCCTCTCTCCCCCCTCCGCCTTCCCTCTCTCTCTCCCCCCTCCCCTTCCCTCCTCTCTCCCCCCATTGCGCTCTCTCTCTCCCCTCCCCCCCTCTCTCTCTCCCTTTCCCCCCCATCCCTCCTCTCTTCCCCCCAGTGATATAGTAGACATACGGAGTTGGCAGTCCTGGGGAAGAGAAGTCCCCGCCTATTCTCACGCAATGTTCTGATCGCCCGTCCTCCTTCACTCTCCCTCCTCTGCCGTCCTCTTAATTCCCTCTCGCGCGTCTCATGGGTGCTCTCTCCCCAACCTTGACGGGGCAATCGCGTTACTGAAGTAGGTGGTGCACGGATATAGATCCTTTCGAGAGCCTCGCAACGGAGGGCGGGGAGAAGGTCAGGAGTATCGGAACCCAGGGAATCGGATAACAAGAAGACAAATTGTGAAGGGCAAGCAAGATCTGAATGGACCATCTGGGGAAGGCGAAGGCTACGCGTCTCTCTCGCTCCCTCCACTAGCCATCCCCCTCGTTATCGAGCCTTCCCTTCCTCCTCTCCCCCCATGACCCCACCCTCCCCTGCGCCATCTCTCTCAGTCACTCCTCGATTCTAACCTTCTACTTTTACGCTCAACGCTTAGGCACAAGTCGGGATCGATCCGAACCGACCCGCTTCTGAATCAGGTCCCGACAAGAGGATGAAATTCCTCCCACCACCCGCCGACGCCCCTCTGCGTCCCATTTCTGTGTCCCCCCCATAATGTCCGCATCTCCCTGCTCCCAGAAAGTATAGCTCTGCTGTCTCCCCCAACCCTCTGCTCCGAAAGCGTGTGTGCACACGCATGAGGGCGCGCACAGCGGCTGAGGGGCTGGGAAGACAGCAGTGGCTGGAGGTAACCTCGTCAAGCGCCAACTCAAAGCGAGCACAGCACCAGCGGGGACTCAGCCTAACAAGGAGATAACATTTTTAGATCTTTTAATTATATCATTTATCTTGCCTTTGCTGTATCATCCCCTCCAAATTCCGTCAACATGACTGCGTGACGTCACGCTGCATCAAGTTGACATGACAAGGGGATGCTTATGGTGACGAGGCATCACGTGATGCCACATTGTCATGGCAACATGTCACCGCCTGCGCAGGTATTCAATACCGCCAGCCCGATGATGATCAAAGTATTTAATGAGTATTTAATGATCCCCATTTCTTTTAGAAATGGACATCCGCAAATTTTTTGCAAAACAGAAATTCGATGATTTCGAATCTGATAAGGAAGCAAGAAAAGAATCTAGACATGGTGAACAGGAGGCAGAAGAACCAAGCACAAGCAGTTCTGCAGGTCCAGTTTCAGCTCCAACAGAATGTAGCCAAGATGTTGATGCTCCTGTAAATGATATTGGATTGTATTTTAATTCTTCAAAAAAACTAACAGATGATTTTAAATCAATCTACTAATAAAATACATATACCCCACCAGAAAAGTATGACTTCAAGAAGGATTCAGGTGGACCACGCTGTTTCCGTCGTGTGGATTAATCAATATTCACCGTGGCTTAGCTACTCTCCACAACTGAAAAGTGCGATTTGCAAGTATTGCACTGTTTTTCCACAGCGGGTTCATCGTGGGACACAAGGAGCATTCATAACTACGCCCTTTCACTAAATATAAAGACTTCCATGAAAGTGCCCGCAACCTGTTCATCGTCTTGGCATAAAAACGCACAAATTGCTGCAACTACACTTTTTGGCGATCAGAAAGAAACCGGAAACAAGTATTGTTTGCCAAATAGATAGCGCTGTGAAAAGGCAAGTTTCAGAAAATCGGAAAATGTTGTTTCCAATTTTGTCCACTATCTTATTTTGTGCACCATGACATTGCTTTACGTGGGAAAAAAAGTACAACCGGAAAACGTGCAAAGTCTGTACCAATTCGTATTGAAGCAGGAGATGTGATCCTGAAGAACATCTGGAAAATGCACCAGTTAATGCACGTTATACATCAGTTCGAGTTGAAAATGAATTGATTAAATTATGTGAAGAAACAAATAAGAGAAGATCTAGTATCCTTAGTCAATATGTCAAATGGATTTTCATCATTGCTGATGAAAGTGTCTGACATATCCGGAAAAGAACAGATGTCACTGGAGTACGTTTTGTAGACACAAGTAGCTCCGTAGCTGTCATCAGAGAAGAATTCCTGATTTGAACCTTAAAAATGGATGCTATCTCAATTGCAAAATATGATTTGGATCATGTTCTAAATTTGGATTAAACTTAGAAAACTCACTATGGCCAAGGATATTATAGTGCTCTACAATTGCAGGAAGGAAGGTGGCGTTTCAAGCCNNNNATAATAAAGAGAAAATATCCTAAAGCTACTTTTGCTCACTGTGCTGCACATAAACTTAATTTGGTTGTTAATGACCTGAATGCTGTTCCTGATATACGGAATTCTATTGGCACAGTGAAAGCCATCATCAAGTTTTTCCGTGAGAGTCCAAAAAGAAGATCTCTTATTCCCAATCTGCCATTGCTGAGTGAAACACGGTGGACAGCAAAATACAAGAGCATTAGAATTTTTAGCTCAAACTTTGAAGAGATTTATCAGCAATTAAGCTTACTGGTTACTACATCATCAGGGAAAACACGTCAGGATGCATATCAATTGCAATCTTCCTCAAGCACAGTGAACTTTCTCTTTTGCTTGTCCATAATTTCCAATTACAGTACTCATCAAGATTAGAATCTGTAAGACAGGCTCTCCAAGCTGTTGAGCTTGATCTCCTCAAGGTGTGTAATCATGTGCAAGACCTACTGGCTGTGTTCCATGATCACAGACAAAAATCAGAAGAGCAATTTAAGGAAATTTTTTCAAATGTTCAAACAATGGCAGAAAAATTGAACATCGAACTTTCTGTTCCTAGACAGTGTGGCCGGCAAGTATTTCGTTCTAATTTTGGTTCCTCTTCTGTGGAAAAATACTATCGCCAGTCTATCTATGTGCCATACATGGACTCTATCATCTCATCATTAGAAAGCCGGTTTGGCAATGAAAACAAGAAAAATTTCAGTCTGTTCTCACTTTACCCAAAACACATGTCAAAAATGACCCTTGAGCAATACAAATGTCACATTGCAAACATCCGAGAAATTTACGACATTGAAAACCTGGAAGCCGAAGCAGTCACATGGTTTGAGATTTGGGCAACCAAGGATGAGCAGTTTGACAATGGATTTCTGGATTTGCTAAACCACACAGATTTATTTCCATCAGTCCAGCAAGCAATTCTCATTGCTCTCACATTACCAGTGACCACTTGTACAGTGGAAAGGTCTTTCAGCACAATGAGAAGGGTGAAAACCTGGTTGAGGTCGACAATGGCTCAATGCAAAACCCGATAACGATCATTCGCCCATTGTCGACCTCAACCAGGTTTTTCACCCTTCTCATTGTGCTGAAAGACCTTTCCACTGTACAAGTGGTCACTGGTAATGTGAGAGCAATGAGAATTGCTTGCTGGACTGATGGAAATAAATCTGTGTGGTTTAGCAAATCCAGAAATCCATTGTCAAACTGCTCATCCTTGGTTACCCAAATCTCAAACCACGTGACTGCTTCGGCTTCCAGGTTTTCAATGTCGTAAATTTCTCGGATGTTTGCAATGTGACATTTGTATTGCTCAAGGGTCATTTTTGACATGTGTTTTGGGTAAAGTGAGAACAGACTGAATTTTTTCTTGTTTTCATTGCCAAACCGGCTTCTAATGATGAGATGATAGAGTCCTGTATGGCACATAGATAGACTGGCGATATATGTTTTTTCCACAGAAGGGAACCAAAATTAAAAACGAAATACTTGCCGCCACACTGTCTAGGAACAGAAAGTTCGATGTTCAATTTTTCTGCCATTGTTTGAACATTTGAAAAAATTTCCTTAAATTGCTCTTCTGATTTTTGTCTGTGATCATGGAACACAGCCAGTAGGTCTTGCACATGATTACACACCTTGAGGAGATCAGCTCAACAGCTTGGAGAGCCTGTCTTACAGATTCTAATCTTGATGAGTACTGTAATTGGAAATTTGGACAAGCAAAAGAGAAAGTTCACTGTGCTTGAGGAAGATTGCAATTGATATGCATACTGACGTGTTTTCCCTGATGATGTAGTAACCAGTAAGCTTAATTGCTGATATCTCTTCAAAGTTTGAGCTAAAAATTCTAATGCTCTTGTATTTTGCTGTCCACCGTGTTTCACTCAGCAATGGCAGATTGGGATAAGAGATCTTCTTTTTGGACTCTCACGGAAACTTGATGATGGCTTTCACTGTGCCAATAGAATTCCTATATCAGGAAACAGCATTCAGGTCATTACCAACCAAATTAAGTTTTGTGCAGCACAGTGACAAAAGTAGCTTTAGGATATTTTCTCTTTATTATGGCTTGAACGCCACCTTCCTTTCCTGCCATTGTAAGCATCTATCAATCCTTGGCCATGGAGTTTTTCTAAGTTTAATCCAAATTTAGAACATGTATCCATAACATTTGCAATTGAGATAGCATCCATTTCTTTAAGTTCAAATCCAAGGAATTCTTCTCTGATGACAGCTACGGAGCTACTTGTGTCTACAAAACGTACTCAAGTGACATCTGTTCTTTTCCGAATATGTCAGTCAGCACTTTCATCAGCAATGATTGAAAATCCATTTGACATATTGACTAAGGATACTAGATCTTCTTTATTGTTTCTTCACATAATTTAATCAATTCATTTTCACTCGAACTGATGTATAACGTGCATTAACTGGTGCATTTTCCAGATGTTCTTCAGGATCACATCTCCTGCTTCAATACGAAATTGGTACAGACTTTGCACTTTTCCGGTTGTACTTTTCCCACGTAAAGCAATGTCATGTGCCACAAAATAGATAGTGGACAAAATTGGAAACAACATTTTCCGATTTTCTGAAACTTGCCTTTTCACAGCGCTATCTATTTGGCAAACAATACTTGTTTCCGGTTTCTTTCTGATCGCCAAAAAGTGAGTTGCAGCAATTTGTGCGTTTTTATGCCAAACGATGAAACATGGTTGCGGGCACTTTCATGGAAGTCTTTATATTTAGTGAAAGGGCGTAGTTATGAATGCTCCTTGTGTCCAGACTGAACCCGCTGTGGAAAAACAGTGCAATACTTGCAAATCGCACCTTTCTTTGTGGAGAGTACTAAGCCACGGTGAATATTGATTAATCCACACGACGGAAACAGCGTGGTCCACCTGAATCCTTCTTGAAGTCATACTTTTCTGTTGGGGTATATGTATTTATTAGTAGATTGTTTTTAAATCATCTGTTAGTTTTTTTAAGAATTAAAATACAATCCATATCATTTACAGGACATCAACATCTTGGCTACATTCTGTTGGAGCTGAAACTGACCTGCAGAATGCTTGTGCTTGGTTCTTCTGCCTCCTGTTCACCATGTCTAGATTCTTTTCTTGCTTCCTTATCAGATTCGAAATCATCGAATTTCTGTTTTGCAAAAAATTTGCGGATGTCCATTTCTAAAAGAAATGGGGATCATTAAATACTCATTAAATACTTTGATCATCATCGGGCTGGCGGTATTGAATACCTCGCAGGCGGTGACATGTTGCCATGACAATGTGGCATCACGTGATGCCTCGTCACCATAATGCATCCCCTTGTCATGTCAACTTGATGCCGCGTGACGTCACGCAGTCATGTTGACGGAATTTGGAGGGGATGATACAGCCAAAGGCATAAATGAATAATAATTAAAAGACTAAAAATGTTATCTCCGTGTTAGGCTAGTCCCCGCTGGTGCTGTGCTCGCTTTGAGCTTGGCGCTTGACGAGGTTACCTCCAGCCACTGCTGTCTTCCCGCCCCTCACCGCTGTGCGCGCTCGCTCATCGCTTGTGCACACACGCTTTCAGGAGCAGAGGGTTTGGGGAGACAGCAGAGCTATACTTTCTGGGGGACAGGAGAATGCGACGGGGACTTTGTATGGGGGGGAAGCAGGGAGATGCGGACGGGAGCTTTGTACGGGGGTGGGGGGGGGGAGAAGAGGAGAAGGGCGAGGGGGAACCGGGGAGAGAGACGCGCGGGGGGGGGGGAGAGAGAGAGCTCAATGGGGGGTAAAAGGAAGGGGGAGGAGTGAGAGAGGGGGATCTGAGGAGAGAGGGCGCAGGGGGGGGGAGAGAGACAATGGGGGGAGAGAGATGGGGGAAGAGAGGAGGTGTAGCAGAGAGAGGAGGTATGGTTCGGTGCGCATGTGGGAAGAGTGCAGGGAGGGGGAGAGATGGGAGGGAAGTGGAGGGGGGAGAGAGGAGTGAAGGGACGAGGGGGGGAGAGAGAGGGAGGGTGAAGGGGAAGGGAAGACGAGAAGGGGCAGAGTAAAGAGGGCCAGGTCCACAGCGAGAGCAATGCTGGCTGTTCTTTGGACGCAGCCTTAGGGCTGTTCTATAGAGAGTGTGGCAGTGCGTGCCTGGCGAAGGCCGTGCACGTGCCGCAGCTTTTTGTATTTATAGAAGAGCCGACAGGTAAGTGGTGTGTGTGTTTGTGTGTGTGTTGTTTGTGTGTGGTGGTTTTATGCGTGTGTATGCGTGTGTGTAATGTATTTTTTAATAAAAAAAAAAACCCATTGCAAATAAAAAATGTTTTTATTTATTGTATTTGACACATACACATATACACATACAAACAAATATACACACATTAAGTCAGTGGTAGCGGCGCGAATTCATGGATTTCACCCACCTCATGTGTCTTCTCCTCTGTCGGCCAATTACCCGCGCTTGTGCATGATGAGCATACATCGAGCAAAAATTGATGGAAACAAACAAAAGCTGATTGAAAAAGTAATTGATACATTTGCACAAGACCACAGACGTTTACAGTTCCTTTTTCGAGATCACAAACCACAGTGAACAAAAACTGTGTAAAACTACTCATTGAAAAATGTGATTTTTAAAGCTGCAGTTCAGTCAAAATCCTGCATGTGTGTTTTTTTTAAATCAGCTCTGCAGTAAGAAAAAACAGTTGTAGCATTTTCTGTTTAAAAAACAACAACTTTGAAAGACCAATGTTCTTGTATTCTATTTTAACTAGCATTTTTGTTCCTATAGCAACCATTTAATAAGGCACTGCCCCTTCATGTCCTGTCACAAGCCCTGGCACACCTCTTTGTTGTGAGCCCTGCCCTCCCTCTTTCTAAACGTGCAGGAGTGTCTTGTTTGTTCCTACTCACATTAATATCCATGAGCTTCCACTGAGTCACAGAAACAGAATAAATACATTCCCCAGATTTAAAGATTTGGCAAAACTTCGCCGATCAATAGACGGAGAACGAATTGACCGGCAGCTAAGCAGTTCTTTGTGTAAGTAGAGATTGCCCACATGTAACTATTGAAGTAAAAAAATAAATAAAAAAAAAATACCTGGAGACTGAACTGCAGCTTTAAATTTGAGCAAGAGTGTGGATGTTTCCAGTTCCTAACCTGCAACAGTTATCCAGTTTACATTTATATGTTTTATTTTCTCATTTGGATGATAACAGTTGTTATTTTATTTAAGTTAATATATTTTATTCTATTTATTTTAATATATTTAAGTTAATATATTTTCAAAATAAAAACATTTGTCAACAATTTTTTGATTATCATTCGTTTGTGCACGTTAACACCAAAATGCAGATCCTACTTTTTTTTTTCAAAAGTTCGATTATAGTGCCTTGAGCATGTGTGTATGAATAATGTGGTGCAACTGCATGCAATAGTGTTTTTTTAATATTTAATATTTAATATTGCTTTATTAACCTTCAAGCTTTCTCAAATTTGCTTGAAAATGCACCATTTGCCCACTCTTTTTTTCAAAATTTTCTCGGGGGGGGAAACCCCCTTATGCTGGTCGGGCTCGCTCGCCACGGTGCACTCACCACCACTTTATGCCGGGCACTGGGCGTTCAAATTATGCCCCCCCTGAAAAAATTTCTGCGGACGCCCATGTAGAGCACGGTATGCATTTCAAGACGCACAACATACAGCATACTACACTACGTACCTGATTTGGTGCATTTTGTGCTTGGATGAGCAAGATACACCCAGCGAATCTCCACATCCTCCAAATCCTCATTTGCAATCCATAACAGGGGTGCGAAAAATGTTTGCCCTTGCCTGTTCTCTCCCACTGCTCCCCACCCCCCCTCATGTTGAATCAAGCATCAAATGATTCTGCGGGGTCATGTGATGTCACGTTACCCCGCGGCGTCATTTGGTGCCGCGTTGCCATGGTGACGCGTTGTCTGAAGCCGTCTGAATCAAGGTAAGTGAGTTACAGAGGCCTAACCCGGTTCCCCAGCATTTAATTTAAATGCCTTTGGGGAAGAGTGCTGGGCCTCTGTAACCGCTGCGGCCCTCCCCCAAAAAATCTCGCACTCCCTAGTTTACACACCTCTGATCTACATGTAGCCAGGTCCCCCTCGCGCACTCGCCCCCTCCTTTGTCCCCCTCGCGCACTCGGCCCCCTCCTTCCCCGTTGCGAGCGCGCGGTGTTGCTGTGCGGCCGGTTGCCATGGTGGGATCGGGCGGTTGCCGGGGACGCGATCGGGCCGGTTGCCGAGGCCGCGATCGCGTCGTTAGGGTCCCGGCGGCTAGCGGAGCAGGGCGCCGCCATGACAGTTAGCTCGCGCATGCGCAGGAGGCCAGCTAGCGCGGGAGGCCCCAGATAGCTCGCGCATGCGCGAGAATAGACGGCCAGCCCCCAGGGTGCATAGGGGCAGAGACACCTGACGCCAGGGAGCCAATAGGGCTGAGGGATTGGCCCGGGAAAGAAGAGATACTTTTCGCGGGGTTTTGCAGTGACACAGGCAGTCAGGATCCGGACCAGCTACGGGTAAGAGGTGGATGCAGGGGTCAGTGACCCTCTGCATAGGCCAGCAGCCCCCAAGGTCCCAGTTAGGTCCTGAGCCACCTAATAGCTTGTGGAGCTTAGGGACAGGCCCTAGATAGGGACACTGCCCCATTATTTGGTCAAGTAGTCAGGGACACAGTGCTGAAACCGTGCGGCCCTGCGAGGTGGGTTCTGGGCTCAGAACACCACCCAAGATCCTAAGCCTAGGAGAGACATTGTTCGTGCTGGACTTTCAACCCACGCGGTGTGGAGGACAACGTCGGATCGTGCGGATTGATATCGCGGTACCCGTGGCTGGAGCCCGGGCAGGTAACCTGCAACTCACGTGCACCAACCAGGCCTATCACCAAACATAGTGGCTGCGCAGTCACACACACATATGCACAGTGGTATTTGACTCTGGGAGTACGAGACATTTGGGTGGGGGTTATTGGACACAGGGTGGGGTCACATTGTGGGTGGTAGCGTCAGCCGTGACGCCTAGAGGTGGTAGCGTCCGCCGTGACGCCTAGATGGTGGGTTAGCGTCCGCCGTGACGCCTAGAGGTGGTAGCGTCCGCCGTGACGCCTAGTGTGGTTAGTGTCCGCCGTGACACCCAGTGTGGTTAGCGCCCGCCGTGGCGCAGGATGATGTTATGATGTTATTGTGTGATATATGTAGATATAGTTGGTTATGCAGTAAAGCCAGTCCTGTTTTACATTCGTTCGCTTTGTGTGGTTGTTTCCTGTGAGGGCCTCCTCCCACTCCGTTGGGATCCCTCCCAGGTGGAGGCGTTGCACCTAGAGATGTATAGGATGTATGTACCCCAGGTTCCCCGTGGCGGAAGCTCAGCCCTCCTGTGAGCCAACAGGTAATGCACCACACCTGTGTAACCTTGCATGTTTCTACACCTCCACAGTATTATCTGCGAGTGGGTGGGGGAATACCCGTTACATACAGTACAGGACAAATGTTAATAGAGTACACACTAAAACATGCACTTCCTGTTTGCTTACTCTCCTGACCGGGTATGTTTTTGTTTGCACTCAGCTGCCGCCATGTCTCAGTGGTCAGAAGCACAATGGGTAGCGGAGGGTAATAGCAAGTTTGTGATGGGTTTTTGTTAAGACAGTGACAGTACAAATGTTAATGCAGTACACACTCGATCCTGCCAACATACTGTAGCAAAACAAAATGGACCTACAGTACTGTACACTCCTCCATCTCCCACAAAGTAGTAATTGATTGGTATCCAGACAGACAATGGCAGCAAAATATGCAGTCCATGGTGACCTTGTTCAGGGCTGCCAGGGTTAGTGCACTGCTGCGTGAAGGGATTAATACCCCCAGCTCTACATGCATAAGCGTGCAGTATATCCCTGAGTGTGCCTACAGAATATGCAAAGAGACACCATTTTAACTGGCACTTAAACCCATGGCATTGACACTAAACCCACGGCACTGACACCTGCCACAAGTGGCAGTAGTAGTAACCTATCCACGATTTGTACACATAATTTTCGGGTTCATCAGGGCTGAGTGGGGGAGCACCAGCACATCTGGTGCACGTAAGGGTTCTGTTGCTGCGAGGGCTGTGGGTATACGGACTGTGAGTGTTGCCTTTGCAGCAGGTAATAATGAGGGTGCTGGGGGTACTGTGGTGTCTGGTGGGGATGCAGGCACTGGGGGTGCAGAATGTCTGCAGGACCGGCAGGTACGGTGGCATCTTCTGCAGATACAGGTAATGTGTGTGTGGCGGGGTCTGCAGTTGTGTGCTGGCTGTACATGCAGCGGGTACTGCAGACATTGCTCTGACCTCAGTCATGGTGCCATTGTTGTGGCATTCAGAGTTTCTAGAGATTTCTTGAAATTCCATGTGGCATTGTTATATTGTATAGAAACATGTTAAGTTTTTGTGACGTTCACCGCAGGCATGGACAAAGATATTTAGTGCGCCATCTGGTGGACACATACTTAGTTGCAATGACATAAATAAGCCCCATAAATAATTCTGCTGGCTGACCGCAGCTGGCTCATGAGCGGAATCTCACATCTTGTCACAGTACCGAAAAAAGTAAGTCTGGCTACATCTGTATCTAGAAAAATTAGACACCAAAAACCTTTGATAGAGGTGAGCTACAGTAGTAACGACTTCATACTCCTGGTAAAAGTGTAGTGAGCATTGGACAGGGAAAGACCTTGACTGTACATAGGAAGAAACATCCTTTTCACTTCAATCTGACGTGCTCCCTGTGTTTGAAATAGACTGGAACGGCATGAAATGCATTGTTTAAGTCTCTTTTCATGCAAAAGGAATGGGGCTGGACTAAAGGGGGTATGTCTGATAGACCTTCCATTCTAAATCTTTTTTGTCTGATAAATTTGGTTAGGTTCTTTAGTTATAACTGGTTGAACTAAACCATCTGGCTTCAGTATGGAGAAGAGGTGGCTTAGGCCAGGTCCCCGCTGGCTACTTCAGTGCCCGCTGTGGCAAGAGCCGTCCCTCAATGTGGCCGGGCCTGCTGTGAGTGGGGGCCGCCGCGCTCTGAGTTTTTCAGGGATACCTGAAAATTGAGCTGGCCACAGGCGACTGAGCGCTAGGCAACGCCCCCCGGCGGTTCAGCCAATGAAAGCGAACCTGCCGGGTGATTTCACGGCCACGCCCCCTTCATGCCCCTCCCCCCTCCCCCTGTCTTTCCCCCTGCAGCTCACTGCAGACAGGGGGACTCAGCTGCACGCACCGCCAGCCTCGCTGACGCGCGTGCAGCACAAGCAGCGGGGCCGTAGCCTAAGGCTGAGTTTATAGTGGAGAGTGGCTGTGCTCTCCACCGCTGATGCTTGCTGATGCTCACCTCTCGCTTTTCCAAGGGGCTGCTTTTCATGTTCTTGCCCATCAGACAGAGCATGTGCTCTGGTAGGCGGGGCTTGTGCGGCGGAGGCGGGGCGGGAGGCGGGACAGGGATCTGTGTGATGGATATGTATGTATGATATGTATGTATGTGTATATATATGTATGATATATATATATAGGATATATATAGATTTATATAGATATATCCAAAATATATATATCATATATATAAAATATATATATAATTTAATATATATCCCCTATATACATGGATATAATGGATATTTATATATATATGGACCCCGAATTAAAAAAACATAATAATGTCAACAAACAAAATTGTACACTGCATACACTGCAAGCACACAGCACACTGCACACACTCACTACACACACAGCACACACAGTGCCAGCACCAGCACACAGCACTCTCACAGCACACACTCACTTCATACACTGCACACACTTACTGCATACTGCACACACTCACTACACACACTCACAGCACACACAGCACCAGCACACAGCACTCTCACAGCACACACTCACTGCATGCACTGCACACACTCACTACACACACTCACAGCACACACAGCACCAGCACACAGCACTCTCACAGCACACACTCACTGCATACACTGCACACTCACTGCATACACTGCACACACACTCACAGAACACACAGTACCAGCACACAGCACTCTCACAGCACACACTCACTGCATACACTGCACTCTGCATACACTGCACACACACAGCATACACTGCACACACACAGCTGCACACACACAGCTGCACACTCACAGCACACACACAAAATAATTTCTGTGCTGCACTCTGATTGGAGGCTGTGCGGTCACGTGACCACACCTCCTCTCCAGCAAGCACAGAAACACAGATTTGCCTGTAGCTGGAAGCTGAGCGAGGTTCAGCAAGCGGAAGCTTTCACTCATAATGGCACCATAACATATAATGGGTCTCTGAATATATGCTCAGCGCGCATCAGCAAGCACTACGCCACTATAAACTCAGCCTTACCCAGCCCAAAAATACAAAATGTGCTAACTGTATCCTGACTTAGAGCTAAATCGAGAACAGAGACTAGCCAAGAGCTGCAGTTTTTTGAGGAAGGAGAAATCTGAAAAGGAAAACGCCTGAGGGGAAGAGGAAGGCCTTTATTTACTACTATGAGGACCCATTTGTAACAGTTTCCCTTGTAGGAATCTAGAAGTGGAAGGGGAGCCTGGAAGGGATTGAGGGAAGATGATCTTCTGGTGCTCAATTTAAATCTATTTTTGAAGGGGGATTTCTTTCGATTGGCTCTTTGTAGAGGTGTCCAGAACCGATCAATAGGGTTTGATGGGCCGACTTTCTCAGGGAACTGTTTTCATGACCAAGAAAGACTTGCATGTCTTGTGTATGGCCTTGACCTCATCCAAAAAATGAGGCCAAATATATTTAAGGTTTCTCATGGACCTGTGGGGTTAAGTCGGACAAGCCGACTGAATTTAACCAGCGAGACCTGCAGGTCATAATTAAAGGTTTGACTGTCTTTAGGAGAACTAACTTTGATGCTAGCAGGACCATCCTAGATAATTGAAGTCCCTGGATACCTCACCTATCAGCCTTGTCCAACATGAATAGGAGTGGACCAGTGGCATCGGAAATCGGGTCAATCTCTAGGACTATTAGTGCCTGAATATCTAGTATGCCTGTATGGCTTCTTAAGAACAGAGCATCATCTTTAATGAGGGATGATCAGAATGCCAGACTGGTAAATTCATACACCTCTGACTCGGGGTCGATAGCCCATCGGCTGTTTTATGCCCTTGAGGGATGGGACTTCCCAGCGAGACTCTCCTCCACACAAGCGCTCTTCCCACAGCAGCTCTCCCCTCATGCTGCATCGTCTCATAAGATTGACAGCTGTGTATGTTTGATAGGTAAAAAAACAAGTGTTACCCACAACAGGCGCTTAGATCAAATACTTTCTTATCATAAGAAAAATATCCCGTGATATTTATAAGTGAATATAGGGCCTCATGCAGTAAGCGTTGATAAGGGAAATATGGCCATGTTATAGCCAAAATTGGGTTTGAGATTCAGTAAGCGCCGATAAGTGCTTCATATCGCCAGGTTTCGGAGCCGATAATTTGGTTATGGCCAGTCGCCTGCCGATAAGCCTGTTTTCGACACTGATCGCCACTTTTTTAAATCGGCTGGATTCAACAAAAAAAAACAGCTTATCGGGGCTGATCGGCACTACGAAATTGAGATGTTATGGCCGATTTCTCCCGCCAACTAAAGTTGGCATTTTGGACGGGAGAACGATCGCTAAGGCTGCCGGAACGGCACTTAGAAAAAAAAAATCTTCTGTACATCAATGGAAGTCAATGGAGCGGGGACGTATAACAGTATAGTACTGTTTACGTTTCATTGCTCACAATACAAACGTCATTTGCATTACAGTGTGGGGGCATTTCCTGCATTGTGTCACAGCTGACGTGTATTATTTGCATAACATTATACTTTTACATGTTTTCAGCATTTGCGGGTCACATTACTCATCATGTGATGATGTGGCAAGGGAAAATACTATACTATACTCTTAAAGGAGAACCTCACATCATATCACACATTTTACTCAACTCAGCGACAATTATTTACATGATGTTACACATGTCACACATGTCACACATACACAGTATATTCATCTTCCTTTACATTACACAATGCTTGTAATGTGACACGCATCTTTAAACGTTCATGTACATCTGTCTTCTCATGTTTACATATAGTTTTGGGTCCTCCCTATTTTCATGACGTCACTTATTGGACGCTCAATCACATTGCATGTTTACATTGTAACCGTTGCATTACAAGCACTTCAACCTAACTTATACACACATGTACAGTAATTCATCATTGGGACACCTTGTAAACTCATTCTATAGCAACTATCCTCCTTACACAAATGCATGCATATGCACACGACTATTCATTGTTGCCAACATGTCACAATAACATGGATAATTACACATGTTACACAAAACTTTTCCCACGTCAATCTCAGCCTTTTTGTCTCATTACATGACTGACTCTTGCGTTCACAAGTGTTACATGCATTGCACATGCAACTATTTATTTGCAAGCAATCTTTGTACAAAGCTTCACGTCACATCATTGCCAAATATCATCATTCCCTGCAGAATACACACAACAAATACTTAGAACAACAAGTGCACACAGCTTGCCACAGAAGTACTTTATTATGTTAATGTAACACCTTGCATTTTACTATGTCACCTGACATCATCACATACCTATTTAAAGGACGCACATTACCTGCTCATTCACAGCTACTCATTTCAAAATGTTGCGAATGTTTAGGAGACGCAGGAACATTCTTTTCTATGACATGCTTGCTGATCAAGAGAATGATATAGGGCAAGGTAGGGACACACCGAGGGACAGTGACAGTGACGCGGATACGACAGGGACAGGGAGAGGGACAGGCCGAGGGACAGGTAGAGGGACAGGAGATCAGAGGAGAAGACAGAGGAGACAACTTGTGCCTCGTCCGCGTCTGTACAGGGAGAGAACCTGTTAGATGGGATGAGTGAGGAGGAGATTGTAAGTCGCTATCGTTTGAGTTCAGCAGCAATCTTAGCTCTTTATGAGGAGATAAGGGGGGATTTAGATTTTTTCACAGCCAGAGGTCGTGCAGTCCCTGGGCTTGTTAAAATGCTGTGCTCATTACATTATCTTGCTTCCGCGTCATACCAGACAACTGTGGGCATAGTGGGCGGGGTCTCGCAATCTACATTCTCGCGGGCCTTGACCCAGTTTCTCTATGCACTCAATAGACGCGCTAGGAATTATATTCATTTTCCTACAGAGGCAACAGAGTGGCTGGAAGTCAGGACTGGCTTTTATAATATAGCAGGGATACCATCTGTGCTGGGTGCAATCGATTGCACACATGTTGCTTTGATTGCACCTAGTCAGAGTGAGCATGTGTACCGCAATCGGAAGCACTACCATTCACTCAATGTACAGGTGGTATGTGATGCCACGATGAGGATAATGCATGTGGTACCCAAGTTCCCTGGTTCCAGTCACGATTCCTCTATCCTGAGGAACTCTTCAGTCTTCCATGCGTTCGAAGAGGGACATTTTGAACCTGGTTGGCTGCTGGGTGAGTACATATTTACATGTTCTAACACAAAACACATGTTGATTTAGGAATGTTGGCATTGTACAATTTGATCACTAATGTCAGCTTATGTGTGCTCCATTCATTATAGGTGACTCAGGATACGGAATTAGGCCGTGGCTCTTGACTCCGGTGCTAAACCCTCAAACTGAAGCAGAGGACAGGTACAATGCAGCCCATATATCTACAAGATCTGTTATAGAGAGGACATTTGGCCTACTCAAGACCAGGTTTAGGTGTCTGGACAGAACTGGTGGGGCTCTTCTATACAAGCCTCAAAAAGTGTCTGATATTATCCTTGCCTGTTGCATTTTGCACAATGTTGCACTCAGGCACAATGTACAGTCAGACCTAGCTGAGGCTTTGGTAGACGAGCATCCCACCCATGTAGCTGCTGAAAATGAACAAACAGCCAGTGGTGGCCAGACACGACAGAATCTCATCAATTCATTTTTTTCTTGTAAGTACAAACTCATATGTTCCTAGTACTACTTTTATAGTTTAATTATGTTATATTAACAATAATGTTTCTTTATATAACCTTCTGTTAGGACACAGATGAATATGGGTTGCACACCTTTCTTTTCTCTGCTGTGTGCACAAAGGGATGTGGCACCGGTATGTTATTGTTGCACAGGTTATATAATCCCTCTTCAATTGTACTTTAGTTGTGTGTATGTGAATACAACTTGGGTAACAAAGCAATAATATTTTAGCATTGTGTTATTCCTTATGCTAAGACAAAACACATATTATGCCCATAATCATTCATGCTTCTAGTATGCTTACATACAATGTTATTGGTGCAGTGTAACATGTACATCCAGATGATGTGTACACCAGGCTGATTTACATTTTGAATGTCATTAAATATACATGGTGTTGCACATTTAACACCAAATACACACTTTGATGTGTTCTTTACGGTACTGAAGATGGCATGTCAATGTTTGCAATTTATATATTGTTCCTTTGCATTATAGGTATATTTGCAGTATGACTGATCATGGTATGTATATTTGCTGACATCTCTCATAAGATGTGGCTACCTCAATCTTCCTATAATTATTGGAACTAAAAACCCAACATATTGGTTTAAACACAAATGTTACATATATGTACTTTCTGTATCATGTATATGCATTTAGCTACTCTTGAGCTTTCATGTGCATTGTATTACAAAATGATTACTCCCATTTCATCACATTTTATGTATGTTTCCTTATAATTTCCATTAATGTAATATAGAGGTGGTTGGAGAAAAGGGGATAACTGTACTTATTTGTTTACTTACGGGAGCACATTCATCACTAGCATAGACACACTTTTTAAGACAACTGTTTGTGTCTCTATCAATTGGTGTAGGATCCATGTATAACACCGACAAATGATAACACCAGCTTTATTATGGTAGCTTATATCATCATATTGACTATACTATGTATTGCTAAACGATTAATAAACACAGTAAACTATAGTTAGTTAGGTTAATGAAATATACACAGAAACGTACTTCATAACATGATGGTGATGTCATATTCAGAACATCATGCATTGGAGGGGACCATAACATCTGGCCAGTAACATTATTTGCTACAGTCCCAAACCATTTTATCTACATACCCATGTAACAAGAGATTTTAAAAATAAATGGCTACTTGGTTGTAAGTGTCCTTTACATTGGGAGAAGGAGTGGCTCACTGAGTAAAGACACACACTGGCACTGATAGTTTGAAGCAGGGGAGTCTGGTTCAATTCCCGGTGTGGGCTCCTTGTGACCTTGGCCAAGTCACTTTATCTCCCTGTGCCTCATGCGGCAAAAAAACATTTGTACGTTCCACGGGCCAGGGACCTCAGGCTGAAACATGTGTCTGTAAATCGCTGCGTACAACTAGCAGCCCTATACATGAACATGCTCATATTATTATTATTATTGTTACATAGTTTCGACAGTCATACGTTCCATTACATATTAGAATACACAAATGTGTTAGCAGAGTGGGAATGGTTGTTATATATAAAACACACCATGTCATAAAATGTTAGTAGTCATTAAAGAACACTCAATAAAAATTCATGAGGCACTCTTTTGCAACATCATTATGTTAATTAAGTGCTTATGCAATATAGGCATAAGGGTATCACATTTTTAATTGTTTGTTAATAAGCGCTGCAAGCAATATAAAATTAGTTCCATATGTAGTATAGTAGTCGGTGGCTCCTCCTCACAATCATCTCATATAAAGGTAGACTCTTCTGAAATCATACATTGATCCGATTGTATCTTCCCCGACATCTCTGAAATACAGCAAACACATGATGGTCAAAGATGGCACCTTACTAGATATGCATCCGTGACAACGCGTTACACAGCTCTATATGATTGTGTAGATACACACGTCAGTCACTTATATGTTAGAAGTAAAACTGTTCATCAGTATGTAATGTTTCTTTAAATTTGTAGCAGGCATAACTATGTATAAGAAGTGAACGTTGCCTGTATACTGAAAGATGTGCGCGCACATCTTTGTGTGCGCACGCACTTCACGCTTGGCTCCACTAACTGTTAGCGCATGCGCAAAACAAAGCGTACGTTGTGCGTTCAATACATGTTGAAAATACCAGTAAACATAACATCTTTATTTCAAATACAATGAAGACGAAACTACATTCGTTCTAAACGAGTACATCTGTATTCTTTTTAAACAGACGTGTTTGAACAGAAAGCACGGCCGATAACACAATGCGCAAATGCAATACGTGTGACGTCATGTTAAGCCAGCGTGAAACGCACGCTAACACTCCTCCCACTCAATTAACATTCGGCTAACGCCCAGGGTACGCCTACAAACACTGAGCCGCACGCATCACACACTGCAGTTACCGTTACTATAACAAAACATGACAGCCAATAGGCTTTGAGGCGCGCACGTCGCTTGGGGGCGGGACTTACATCACTAATCCTTTTTAAGGACGCCTTGGCCCATGACAAGGGTCCCACGTCATACGTGGTGGACCCGGTTTTCAATGTTGTAGATGTTGCATGATAACAAAACAGGTATGTGTTAGAGTAATGGTAAAATGTTGCTAATATGTTTAAAGGGATAGGAAAGTACGTATATTTATTCCGTCAGCAATGTGTACTACTCTTTCAGGTCCTACTATATTGTATTAGGAAACAATTTGTTTGTGATCGCTACATGTTATGCAGTCTGCAATGTTACGCTGTATCCACGCATTGAAAGTGAAAATGGTGGTTACAAAAAAAAAAAAAATTTAAACGCAGAGTCAACGCATAACGATTGTTATATTTACCATTCTTCTAGAATTAACTCTTCGCCTGGCTGCAACTGGTCGCTCCAGAAATGCAAGGCATTTTCATCCACGCTTAACCCAACCGCTGAATCCAGTATGGCACATATCTCCTCCAGGATGCGCTCATAGGAATCGCCACTGCTTTCTTCAAATAATTGGTCGGGAGGTAGGTTCATTTCTTCGGGTTCCCATTCCAATGCATTTTCAGCTGAAAGGCTTGGTACATAATCATAGTACTTTTGTTCTTGTACAATGTGGGTTTCAGGAATGGAGGCTGCAGATATTGCAGCACGTATCGATTCAAACGGATCAGTAGTAGCGGATACATTGCTATTGCCATTAGGAATAAATATGCCTTTCACGACAATATAAGTGCCGTCTTTCAGGAGAAATTGTTTTTCCGGGGCAATCTTCCAGAAACCATAGGTGTGTTGTAGCTTATCCTGGTCACGTTCAAAAAAGTCATTACTTGATAAAGTGAATCTTATTGAGGAATTAAAATTCCGTGCATGCTTACGGTCTTGGTAATAAGGATATTTTGCTCGAATGAAATCATCGATTTGGCGTGTGCTTGCTTTCTGTCCGCGACTGTTCAAGATGGCTTCACAGATCATGTACTTATACCCTAAAAGGGGATTGATATTGTTAACGAATTCATCAGCCATGTCTGAGTAGCACAAAAGCTGTGTGCAGGTCTGTGTTATTTGCTCATCAAAATGAATGTGCTGAATGGCTAACAAACTCCTGTTTTTCCTTGTCACGGTCAACAAAACTAACTACTTTGACTCCTTATTTCAAACGCCAATTGGATTTGTTTGTCTAATTGGGTTAACAGTTGTGGTTCGTGATATGGGACTGTGGGAGAAACATTTCTCCTTCTTTTATCTCGTTTGTGAAAAACATCCCTAGACTTTGAATGCGTTCACATAGTGTTTTTTTGAAAACTAACAAAGACCAGTGTGTGAAAATATTTCTTAGCCAGGCATATCAGTAAAAACACACCTGCAAAAAGAATTTTTTTTTCCCCGCTTACATTTCTGTGTGTATGTGAAAGTCTGGTTAACTCCCTGTCTGCATGAGTTTAAATACGTGT